>JADLZN010004044.1:0-83970 GCA_018155175.1 Sinocyclocheilus anophthalmus | reverse complement strand
GAGCGGGTGGAGAGCGAGAGGAGAGCACACACGGACCAGCCGACCCATGTGAGTTAGGCCATCACTGTCTGTTTGGATCACAGTCGATCATTAAGAGCGTGTGCAAGCGGCTGAGCTGTGATGAGACTCTACTGTTCCTGATGTGCTTGTGAAACACACATGCACTCTATGAAGGTGTCTACACTTGAACTGAGCTCAGATCTCATGAGGACGCCAGCATGCTCTTATACCAGATTAATAAATACATGGGCAAGAAATATTTTAATTTTTGTACCTGAATGCTACTGTTAGACTGGACCCGTTTCCAAAACGAAGTTCGGATCCGGATTTTAATATTGGTTAAATAAATTATAATATTCAGTGATGTGTTGATATGTTCTCTACGTGGACATTAGGTCATGAATATAGTGTCAAGTTATGGAAATGTATTGCTAAAATATGTACAAACCCTGTAAGAAACAGATCTAGCAATAAATTAAGACTTTGGAGTTTTTTGCCATCTTTTAAAAGTCTTATGTTACCAGAACAATACAAGATGTTGTTGACCATTCTAACTGTGTTCATATGAGAAGAGAGAGACTGCAGCGTAGCACAGAGATGTTTTCTTGTCTGTGTGTGTAACATGATCTCGCTGGACTCCTCTGCAGGTGGAGGTGCTGTTGAGACGGCAGCAGGAGCAGCTGGCTCTGCTGGAGGAGCTGGAGGAGAAACGCCGTGAGCTCGAGCAGCGCTTGAGAGACACTCAGCACACCAGCGCCACGCTGCAGGAAGCTGCTCACAGGCAGAGCGCAACACCTCCTGACCCGCCTGCAGAGGTGCCCTCATTCACACCTAATGGAGCGTGAACCATATACTATTGAGTTTTTAAGTTGATTTTATTAATGCTCACCTTTCCGTAAAAATGTGTATATTTTCCTGTAAACTTTGAAAATATTGTGATAATGGCATTGTCGTTCTGTTAAAGGAATAGTGAGTAAATGATACAGGAGTTCTTTTTTTTGTTTTTTTTTAAATTTCTTGTCTTTTCTTTGGGATGAACGGTCTGTTCTAACTCCAACATTGGATTGTAGGCTAAGCCAGATGTCACGCACACGCAGAGACTCCATCAGTACCAGCAGAGGCTCCTGGAGCAGAACAGGTCCGACTGAAACACACACTGCAGCAGTGATACACGTGATGTAGCCTGTGTGTGACTGTTTGCCTGCGCTCTTCTCTACAGACTTCATAAGAAGTGTGTTGCAGAAGCTCGTCGACGGCTGGAGGAATATCAGCATACTCTGAAGTTACGATACGCCATTGGCAGCACATCAGCAGCACTACCGCAGCCTTCCGTTCCTCTGGAGACACGGTCTGCCCACAGCCCTGCCCTTCCTCTCGTTCTCCACCCTGATCCTCATGTCCTCCATCCAGGAAAAGCACCTGCTCCTGCTCCGTCACAGGTTAGTGTGAAACAACAGTCACGCCGCCGTCCTCGACATCCGCCAACCTCACAGCGTCTGTTTTCCTCAGCAGCCAAACCCCTCTGGATCTGAGTCCAGCTCACCGCAGGATGGACAGGAAGACCGTGTTCCTCTTCCTCCCCCCTCTGTGCTTCTGGAGCTCCTGCGCAGCCGGCAGCATCATGCAGTGCCGCGGCCCGCTGAGATCAGTGCTTCAGTGACGGCGTCTTCCTTCGGTCCGGTCCAGACATCAGTGACGCAGCTTCAGAGTGAGCCGTGTGTGGAGGCAGACAGACAGGAGCTGAGGAGACAGAGAGACTTCCTGCAGGCTCTGATCACAGCAGACAGACAGGTAAACCTCACCTGACCGGCCAACCACCTTTCAGATGCTGTCTGGGACAGCAAGTTTCTGGCGTATTTTTCATGTTTGTTTGTTTTCACCAAGCGCAGCACAGAGTTCACCAGTAAATAAATTTGAAACAAAAACTATACAACAGTCTTGACTCTTGTTGACTAGATAATTCACCTAAAAATTCAACTGTCATGTACACACCCTCATGTCATTCTAAAACTATATGAGTGACTTTTTTTCCACTGTGTATCTGTCAAGTGTTAATATTATGACACATGGGAATTTTGTTTTTGGTAATGTCACAAGACTGACACATCGACACTTTTAATTTGAAATACTCGAACCTAAGGATGTTATATTCTTGTTCATTTTCACTCAATATAGTATTGCAGATTTCAGGCACTAATATGTTTTTATCACTGCAAAACTTTCTCTATTTTTTCTTAAAATTATGCCAGTTAAGGGAATTTATGGGATATTAACTTGGTTTAATTTTTTTGATTCAATCTATATGCATTTATCAAAACTGAAAAATGCTTTTTTTTTTTCTTTTATACACAAGAAGTTATTGTCTCTCCTAAGTGGTTACTGGGATGTCATGGACTGTGTACATAACCATGAATGAGTGGGTCCATTCAAAGACCGCTGTAAAATATGTCAATGTTTGTGTCAATAATAACTAATATAATGATGATATTACAGTAGTGTTTTCATAATGGTAAGCATTATATAAAGCCATTTCGTCTGTCAGACTTGGAACATAACATATGATTGAGAGATAAATTAAATTCATGGCTAGGTGTTTTTTGTGTGTCTGTGTATATTTATGTAAATGAGCAAGCAATACCAGAATTTACCTAAATGTTTGTTTTCACATTTTTCTGTATATTGATATACTGTAAATCAAACCTCAGCAGTAACACTAGTGATAACAGTCAATAGTAATAATAAGAACAAAACAATATTTGTATTCCAAAATGTTGTATTTAAAAGATTAAAATCTATTTTTTACTCAATTTGCGGATGTTTATTAATATTATTGTTCTGGTATTTGTGTGGGTTGAAGTCAAATGATTGTAAATGTCTGTGCTTTGTTTGTTTCCTTTTTGTAAAGCTCAGTGGTTCTGCAGTAGTAACTATTTCAACACTTTGTTCATATTGAATCACTGTGAAGAGAAAGCAAACACTAGAACGCCACAGGAAAATAGAGGTATTTTAAAATATTGTCAGTGTCAATTTGTTTTGTAATAAATTAACACGCGTCATCACTTGTCATTGGATTTCTATGTCATTTTGTCATGATCCTGTCTGTTCTTTCATGTGGTTGAAAACAAATTGTTCATATTTAGGCTTATCTAACCGCAAAATAATGAATGAACATTATTTTTTATTAAGTGTCTGGTCCATTCCATTGTTTTCATGTTGTAGGCAAAGCTGGATATGGTGCTGGCCTTTCATGTATATTTATGTAATTTTAGCGATTTTATAGATACATTTAGTACTATTACATAGATAAAACAATATCACTTATCTTTAAATAAGACGGAGAAGTAGTTCAAACTCATAGTACTGGTCTGGTCAGCCTTTTTTTTGTTTTGTTTTTTGGGAGTAACGCCACTTTAAATCATTGTGCCACCTGCATTAAACGTGTGTGCGTGCTACTGCCCCCATGTGGTTATAAGTTGTATAGCGCCACACGCGTGAACACGACCAGCGTGAATACAGCGCCACCATAAGGCCGTTTAGGGTTCAGAATCGTAGTCTATAAATTATTAGGCCTGTTTTAATTGAGCAAGTTGATGTAAAAAGATTTAATTAAGCTTATATAATTTACTGCATATGAAGCAACGCTGTAGATAAGAGTGATTCTGAGTCAACAAGTAATCTCTTATAATGCTTTTTAGCGCTGACATTGTGTAGGCCTATATTTAAATGATATAAATGGTTAATGTAAATATGTGACCATGGACCACAAAACAAAAAGTCATAAGGGTCAATTTATATTAGAATTGGCGATTTATACATCATATAATAAATAGGCTTTCCATAATTTTCCATTGATGTATGGTTTGTTAGGACATTATTTGGCTGAGATACAAATATTTGAAAATATGGAATCGGTGCAAAAAAAAAATCTAAATATTGAAAAAAATAATCTTTAAATCTGTTCAAATGAAGTTCTTAGCGATGCATATTACCAATCAAATCAAAATTATTTTTGATATATTTACGGTAGGAAATTTAAAAATATCTTCCGTGGTGGAAGGGCATGATCGGGTTCAATTAATAGTCCTATTGATTTTTTGGCATAAAAGAAAAATCCGTAATTTTGACCCATACATTGTATTTTTGGTTATTGCTACAAATACACCCGTGCTACTTAAGACTGTTTTGTGATCCAGGGTCACATATAAACACATTTTGATGCTTCCCATTCACGTCAATCACATTCTATTATTCAGTCAGTAATATAATATTATAAGGATGATGATTTTTTAAATAATTTTTTAGTTTATTATTATTGTTTTATTATTATTGTGTTATTGTGTTCCTCAGACCTTGGAAATTAAAAAGAAATCAAATGTAAAAAATCTTTCAGGACACATAAATTGGTAAACAGGTAAATGCAAAAAATCCTGTGGGGAAATATTACAGAAGACCAGGTAAAAAATAAATAATTATAAATATTCCCATGACATATGATATATTCTGAAATATGTCAAGTCATTATTCACATTGTTTGGCTACAGAAAATATTTTGTGTACTAATTGTGCCCCAGTGTGTGTGGCATATTTCCTAACTGAGTTTCTCTATGACATGGCCGAAATCAGTTTCAGGAAATAAGCAAGATAATTATTTCCACCATGATTAATTGGAGTTCATATTGTATTAAATATGTCAAAATAGTAATACATTAACTTCTCTGATTTAGACAGATACTTCATTTAATGAGTAATTCTCCCCCATAATTATCACTGGTGTCCACTGCTAACAATTTCAAATTCTGGGCTCTTTGCCTGTATATTGGTCTATGCTCACTAATTAAAAGTTGCATTTAAAAATGATAATTATCTCCCCTTGATCTGAAGGCAGATACAGTCATCCCCCATTTACTATATACTTGCTACAGCCCTGCAGACATATTTCATGAAAACTTTATTCTGTCTGTCAATATTTTTAATATTCAGTTTGTAGGTGAGATATAGTATCATTAAAAAATGTGTCTCAAGGTTGTGCGTCATCCTTGCCGTTAAATTTTCCCCTTTATAATTGCATAACTCAAAACACAAAGAAAAAAACCCATTTGTCGCAATTACACCATCATTTTTGCAGGAACTAAACTCTTCAAGGACAAATTAAACGCCCTTTCATTTTTTTTTAAATAGTAAACAACTTATAATCAAAAAAATAATACATTCACATTTATTAAAATATCAGCATGAACTATCTTCTTAAAAAAGCACATTAGTTTAATTTGACCTTGATCTTAAGGCTTGTAATGCAAATGCAGAAATTGTAAAACTCACCAAAAACTTACCTGTTACTATCTGAAGGCATGATCAAATCTCAGTATATTTCAAATGTGCTAGTAACTCTTAAGCCTTTTTTGTCTGATAGGCTGGAATGTTACAGAAATGTAACTTTCACCCGTTTTACAGAATACTGAAGAAAACATTCTGTCATCTACAACAAAGGCAAGCAAGAGAAAACGACATAATTCAGCTGGACAGACAGTGAGGGTGGAGTAATTTTTGGTTTCGCATTAACAGTTAATTACTGTCCTAATACCAGTATATTATCTTTATTGGTGTAATAAAGTGAATTAGTGGCTGCTTTGAGGAGAATCCTTCAGTGGAGGGGCGGGAGTGGATGAGTGCTGAGCTGCTGCTATATAAACCCATGATTTCCACTACACTTCTACAGAAAGCCGTCCGTGCCTCCCTTTGCATTAGACTGCTGCACTCCACTCGCAACACCAGCATGCCGATCCAGGTAAGAGCTGCAGCAGGACATCCAGACACAGGACCGGCGTTGGCATTGCACATGACCTTGGCGCACTATTTTCTCCGGTCGCTGATTTAAATAAACGCTTCTAGATTACTGTGGCGGCGATGAGTGTTTTAATTCGCGCATTTCATAACGGTAGCGCACCGCAGTAAAGATAGTTTGCGGTTTGATATTCAGATTTATTTTGGCTATAAATACGCAGCGCGCTGTCATAGACATGCAAATAATACTGAATATCATTCTCCATGATTTGTGAATTCAGGTGACGCTGTCCTTCGGGCCGAAATCAGTTTTTTTTTTCGTAGCGACTCTTAATTTTATAATGCCTATAGCGCCAAAAGTTGGACACTTAGAGGAATGAAACCGGTGTCATATTCACCAGCTTGATCTGTGAATTTTTTCACAGCAAAGCTCTTGTCCGTAAACCGCTTGGTAAGTCCGCTAGTAAAGAATGTGAAAGAAAGGCGTTCTTCATGTTTAACGTCTATTACCAATAAACACGTAGACTGCTGGAAGACAAAAACATTGTTTTAGGTCGAGCTCGATTTGTGAAAACTTTCACAATCGCATTTTATCGTGTGGCAGTGTTTATCTTTGCTCTGCCCCCCGTTTTTTGTAGCCTATAATGTAATTCGGTGCTGTTCCTGTGAATAACGGTTTCCAATTCATTAGGTAAATGAGCACATACACATATACAATTGTACACTTTGTTTGACAATAAAGGTTTTGTTGTTGTACCTTTCCTTGAGTAATTGGCTTCAATATTCTGATTTGCAAAAGTTTCACAGTGCAGTGTTGGTCAGTTAACCCTTCCCTGATTCATTTACATCACTATTTTGATCTGTGAAAACTTTCACAGTTCAATTTCGGTCAGCTAACCCTTCCCTGAGTTACTAACATCACTATTCTGATCTGTGAAAACTTTCACTGTTCAGTTTGGGTCAGCTGACCCTTCCCTGAGTCACTAACATCACTATTCTGATTTGTGAAAACTTTCACAGTTCACTACGGGTCAGCTGACCCTTCCCTGAGCCACTAAAATCACTATTCTGATCTGTGAAAACTTTCACAGTTCACTACGGGTCAGCTGACCCTTCCCTGAGTTACTAACATCACTATTCTAATCTGTGAAAACTTTCACAGTTCACTACGGGTCAGCTGACCCTTCCCTAGGTCACTTACATCACTATTCTAATCTGTGAAAACTTTCACAGTTCAGTTTGGGTCAGCTGACCCTTCCCTGAGTCACTAACATCACTATTCTGATCTGTGAAAACTTTCACAGTTCACTACAGGTCAGCTGACCCTTCCCTGAGTCATTAACATCACTATTCTGATCTGTGAAAACTTTCACAGTTCACTACGGGTCAACTGACCCTTCCCTGAGTCACTAACATAACTATTCTGATTTTTGAAAACGTTCACAGCTCACTACGGGTCAGCTGACCCTTCCCCGGGTCACTAACATCACTATTCTGATCAGTGAAAACTTTCACAGTTCAGTTCGGGTCAGCTGACCCTTCCCTGAGTCACTAACATCACCATTCTGATCAGTGAAAACTTTCACAGTTTCGTTTGGGTCAGCTGTACCTCTTCCTGGGTCCCTACAGCACTAGTCTAAGCTTTGAAAACTTCACATCGTTTGGGTCCGTCTGACCCTTCCCTGAGCCAAACTGAAAAGCACCTATTCTGATCTGTGAAAACTTCATAGTCACTACGGGTCGCTGACCCTTCCCTAGAGTCACTACGATCACTATTCTGATCTGTGGAAAACTTTCACAGTCTCACTACGGGTCAGCTGACGCCTTCCTGGGCACCCTAACATCATCTATTCAAATCTGTTTAAACTTTTCACAGTTCACTAGCGGGTCAGCTGCCTCCTGTGCCGGATCATAACTCCATCTTCTGATCTGTGCAAACTTTCACAGTCACTACGGGGTCCGCTGACGCCTGTCCCTGGGGTTGCACTAACATCACTATTCTACTCATGTCAAGCTGTTCACAGTTCAGTTTGGGTCGCTGACCTTCCTGGGTCCGACTCAATATTCTAATCTCGTGAAAAGCTTTCACAGTTCAGTTGGCGGGTCAGCTGACCTGTGGGCCCTGGTTCCCTAACATTCCACTATTCGATCTGTGAAAACATTCACCGTTCCTAGGGTCATCTGACCCTTCCCTGGGTCCTAACATCACTTTCTATCTGTGAAAACTGTTTCACACAGTTCACTACGGGTCCGCTGACCCTTCCCTGAGTCATGTACATAACTATTCTGATCTGTGAAAACTTTTCACAGTTCAGTTTGGGCCAGCTCACCCTTCCCTGAGTCACTAACATCACAATTCTTATCTGTGAAAACCTTCACTGTTCAGTACGAGTCAGCGGACCCTTCCCTGAGTCATGTACATCAATATTCTGATCTTTGAAAACTGTCACAGTTCAGTATGGGTCAGATGACCCTTCCCTGAGTCATGCACATCACCATTCTGATCTGTGAAAACTTTCACAGTTAACTACGGGTCAGCTGACCCTTCCCTGAATCACTAACATCACTACTCTGATCTGTGAACTTCACATTTCCACTACTGTCCGCTGACCCTCCCAATTGGTACCTGACATACTATTTTGATCCTTGTGCAAAACGTTCACAGTCACTACGGGTCACTGACCCTTCCCTGGGTCCACTAACTCCACATTCAATCTTTGAAACTTCACAGTTCAGTTTTGTCGCTGACCCGTCCTGAGTCACTAACAATCACTATTCTGATCTGTGAAAACTTTCACTGTTTACTACAGGTCATCTGACCCTTCCCTGAGTCAGTAACATCACTATTCTTATCTGTGAAAACTTTCACAGTTCACTATTGGTCAGCTGACCCTTCCCTGAGTCATTAACATCACTATTCTGATTTTTGAAAACTTTCACAGTTCACTACGGGTCCGCTGACCCTTCCCTGAGCCATGCACATCACTATTCTGATCTGTGAAAAATTTCAAAGTTCACTACGGGTCAGCTGACACTTCCCTGAGTCATGCACATCACGATTCTGATCTGTGAAAACTTTCACAGTTCAATTTGGGTCAGCTGACCCTTCCCTGAGTCATACACATCACTATTCTGATCTGTGAAAACTTTCACAGTTCAGTATGGGTCAGTTGACCCTTCCCTGGGTCAATAACATCACTGTTCTGATCTGTGAAAGTTTTCACAGTTCACTACGGGTCAGCTGACTCATCCCTGAGCCATTTACATCACTATTCTGATCTGTGAAAACGTTCACAGTTCACTACGGGTCAGCTGACCCTTCCCTGAGTCACTAACATCACTGTTCTGATCTGTGAAAGTTTTCACAGTTCACTACGGGTCAGCTGAACCTTCCCTGGGTCACTAATATCACTATTCTGATCTGTGAAAACTTTCACATTTCCGTTTGGGTCAGCTGATCCTTCCCTGAGTCACTAACATCACTAATCTGATCTGTGAAAACTTTCACAGTTCACTACGGGTCCGCTGACCCTTCCCTGGGTCACTAACATCACTATTTTGATCTGTGAAAACTTTTACAGTTCAGTTTGGGTCAGCTGACCCTTTCCTGAGTCACTAACATCACTATTCTGATCTGTGAAAACTTTTCACAGTTCAGTTTTGGCCAGCTCACCCTTCCCTGAGTCACTAACATCACAATTCACTATAGGAGAATGCAGTTGTTTAGTTGCATTTAAGTTTCATACAACAACAACATTATCAAGAAAACAAAACAAAAATCATAAAGCAGACACATAGGCTACATTAGCAAACTTATTTGTAATACAGGCACACTCTAACATACTTTGAGAATTAGTAGTTATGGGAATTATGCATGACCAAACTTGACAAAAGAAAGAAAATAAATACTATTTTATATTAGCCTAGGCTATAATTAATAAGTAGCCCTGTACATAATCTAAAACACTAAACAATCTCATTCCCCTGACTCCATTTTAAACTGTGCAGTTTATCAGCCATTGAAGTTATTGTTAAAAATTATCAAGCATTTTTTTGGTTCATGGTAAATAAGAGTTTATGAGGTTACTACAAATCATCCTTTAGTCCTGAACTATCAAAGCTATATAATTTCAAAAAAATTGATTTACACTGGTTTCAATTTCACTGTAATAGCAGCAGCTGCAGTTACCAGAACCTGGCCATAAAAGATATGGTAGCAACATTTTAATATTTATGGATTCTAATTAAATGTACAGTAAGAAATGTATATTTAATGAACTCATTTACTGTTAATATACCACTAACCCTAACCCTAAGTACTAAAATGTATTATGCTCCTTTACTGGCAACCACCATAAAAACACAGGGGGTAAAGAGAAAACAAAATTATGAATCAAAGTTCATCACAGGTAGGTGTAACATATAAGATGACCTATTCTTTTTCACTTCCAAGAACTGTAAATGCCCTTTTTTCATGATGTATAGGAAGGGAACTTGCTGTTAACCAATAAACAGGTCTAGCATTGTTTTTACAGTCCTTTACCATTCAAATGAGAATCACTCTAATGTTTATTGCAAGAGAATTGCACAAATTGCACAATTCCTCCAAACTGTCCCAAATTTGAGTAAGCAGGTTTAAAAAAATCCATATTAAAATAATATAATATTTGGTTTGACACTAGGGTCAACGAACAACATTTGTTGAAGAAGAATTAAGTTCAAATGAAATATGAGTCACGAGTTCTCAAGCATTAAGGCATAAGCCTTAAAATGATAAGGTTTTTACGATCACAAGAATGATTCAGTCAGGTGTCCAATTTTATTTATTTTTTTATCTCTGAAATTAGTTTATTGGAACAGCTTTTGTCATCAGAGCTCTTTGTGTTTGTGTTCCTAATAAATAATGGATTAAGAAATTAAGCTGTTTGATCAGTTTTATGCTGCATTATTCATGCTCGTCTTTTTAATTTTCTTCAGGTTGGTCAACATCTTCCAGATGTACTGGTGCAGGAGGGAGACCCGGGGAACAGCATCTCAATGGCTGAACTTTTCAGGGGCAAAAAAGGAGTGCTTTTTTGGTGTGCCAGGAGCATTCACACCTGGATGTTCAAAGGTACCAACATTTTTGTGAAGAAGAAAAAAAACATTAAACAAAAATACATTGTTAACCTCAACCAAATCTAAGGGTTCAGCTAAATCATTCTCTCTACAACATTAAAATATCAGAAAATGTGCTCAGAACATCAGTAATTATTTTAACGTGAATAGTACTATAAGCATTTTATGAATGGCCAGGGGCCTCATTTATAAAATACTGCGTAGAAAGAATCCTAAATTAGATTTTACGATCATTTCTCAAAGTGCGTATGTGTGATTCATAGAACTCACTTACGCTCAGAAAACGTGCGTATGCCTCTCTTTTAGATGTGAGATCTATAAATTGCAATGATCTTGAAATTGTGCGCAGCTGAACAGTTTCAGATCTCCGCACTGTAAACAATGTCTAATTAATGTCCTTGACTTATAAAAGAGCCCCTGACAATGTTGCTCCCACTTTTATGTCGTTCTTTTAGCCAAGCCGGCAATAGTGCTCAGATATTATCTTCCAAAAACTCTCACATGCAGTTGCATCCGCTCCGTATTGCGTCAACAAAGCTCGTCCCCTTACCACGCCTGCTCAGACCCTGACGTGGCGCTAAGCTCTTTTCCACGTCAAAGACCGTTTTTATACATATGAACGTTGCCGTGGATTTTTGCGTACGCACACTCTACGATCAAATCTGTGCGTACGCACGTTTTATAAATGAGGCCCCAGGCCTAAACTGCAACATTCAAGTTGTCCCTGAAAAAGTCTGAAGACCCTTACATAAGTTTATGGAAGAAGTGCAATAAAACTAATATGTATAATAACATAAGTTAGTCTTGAATAAACCTCTCGTCATCAATGTAACAGTGTCTTGTTTGTCTTTATCCACTTGTGTTTTCTTAGACTCATCTCCCAGGATTCATACAGATGGCTGGGGATCTGAGGGCCAGAGGTGTGGATGAGATCGCATGTGTGTCTGTTAATGATGTGTTTGTTATGTCCGCCTGGGGAAAAGAGAACGGAGCAGACGGCAAGGTGGGAAAACTCTCCGCCCTTAATTAACCTGCCTTTTACTAAAACGGTCTAATTCGTCTCTTTAAGGATTTAGAAAGACAGACAGACTGGAATGATCTATCGAGTCATTATATGGCTGATTTATTATAGGTGCGGATGCTGGCTGATCCCACAGGAGCATTCACAAAGGTTACACTGGCTTCTGAATCACCTTCATGCATTGAAATCAGGAAATTTCACAGGATTAAATGCTATTTTACTTAATGCAGTACCTTTTCTCTATACAGGCTGTGGATCTCTTCCTGAACAATGATCCCTTGATCCAGGTGCTTGGAAATTTGAGGTCTCAAAGGTGAGATGACTGTCCCTCAAGTCATTATTTTGCATAATTTTATAAAAAAATTTCCCCCAAACAAATATGGGATAATTTCTTCTCCACAGAATGTGAAGATGATAGCTAGTCAAATAAGTGTATAATTTAATCAAACTTTCATTTTCATGTGGAACGGACACTTTCACTTCTCAATTGCCTGTGCTGATCCTGGTTGTGTGTGCAGGTATGCCATGCTGATTGAAGATGGAGTGGTCAGGAAGCTCAATGTCGAGCCTGATGGGACAGGCCTGACCTGCAGCTTAGCCCCAAACTTTCTCAGTGAGATTTAAGTTACTGAGTGTAACCAGTTTACAATGTACACTGCGTCACCCTTTTGTCATAGATCCAATTATCATTCCAAAAACAGGGCAATGGAAATTCCCAACAATGAATAAACACTATTGCATATGCTGTGGGGAAACCCATGTGAGGAACCAACTTGTTTACTTGGAGCAATAATTCATTGTTTCCTATTATGTTTGGAAAAATGCACAAGTTTGGCTGTATTGCGCACAAATCTCAGTTTCTTTTGGTTATGTGTATAACCTACTGTATATAGTGGTTACCCAAGCAGCAATAAACCTTTTCCTCATAACTGCATCCAATTTGGTGTGAGTTTTGAAGCATTACATGCAGTATAATGGAAGTATAACCCTATATGGGTGTCCCTATGATGCAAGTATGATGGCACATTCAGCTTTGATAGACACATGGTACTGAACATAGTTTTATAATTTTCCTTCTCCGCTATAATTCACAGTAAAATACAACTCACTCTTACAGTCTGGTAAATAAGATCATGGTTAATATTTATTTTACAAAACACAACAAGCAATGAACAAGTACTTTATTTGTCATATCTGTCTCATATTGGACATGACGACAGTTAAAACTAACGGAAACCTTGAACTGCAAAGTTGGGAAGAAAAAAAATATTCACAAAATAATTTTTTTTTAAAGAATTCACATAGTGGGGGAAAATGGGTTCTAGTGCCTCCGATCACTTTTTTTTCCATCTTATTTTTGCTCTGTACACTTGACTTTTTCCAATGTAAAGGAAATTAAATTGTGTGAGAACCCTTTTTCTTTAGAAGAAAAAAGACCAGAAAAAAAAAACTACAGAATTTATTTTAGGTGGGAAGAATCATAACGACCCCTTGCGGTTTTAGGGTTTCCATAACACCTCCAAACACCTCTTATTTGCAATGTCAACTCTGGGATCTTCCTGTGTGCCTGTTAAAAAAAGATAAGCCGGACACACAAGGCATTCATAAGATAAATTCAGCCACCTGCGTATTTGACAGAGTTCATTTGGCAAAAACAAACTCCATTTTATTTAGTTTCAGAAATTAGTTTTTTTTTTTTTTTTTTATTATTGTGCAACTCAAGTAACATCAATCAAACTGCAGTTTGGTTGTTTTGATTAATAATAATAACTAAAAAATAGGTAACTTTTAACGTAATGTGTAAAGTATAGGTGTTTAATATATATATTACAATATCTAGTTTGTTTTTATAGCAAAAGCAGATAACTCCACATTTCATGCTTCCGAGTTAAACAAAAACACTCGTTTAATATTTGTAACCTCCTCAGCTGACAATGTAGATGCCTGACAAATGTTGTTGTGATCATAGATTGTATGGTTTTGATCACACGCAATACAGGGAGCTTCTTTTCCCTCACCACGGTAACGTGCGGCTTTTGCAAAGTATCGTGAAAAAATTTCAGCTTTTATTTTCCTTTCACGCCCTGAAGAAGATATCACGGGTTCAACGAAATTATCCACTTTTAGGCAGCTTTGATAAAACTCCTCTCATCTAGCGTGTCTTTTCAAAAAGACTGGCAGCCTTGTCACCTGACCTGAATACAGCACACTGATTCGCTAAAATGGACTTATCGGCTTCTGTTCACAAACAGAGATGGTCCTCACTGCAGAACACATGATCCAGGGGGCGTGGTTGGATCCAGATCCAACTCCTCCCACTTTACATATACCTAAACCTACCCGTCTCCACCCCCTGATCCCTAAACCCACCCATCTCCACCCCTAAACCTACCAATCTCCACCCCCTAGACGTGGATCCAACCACGCCTCCTGGATCTTGAGTTCTGCAGTGAGGGGCTACAGCACAAACAAAGGCGCTTGTCAGCTTCTGCTATAAAACGAGAACTCACAATGCCTTGAAAGTGGATAATACCTGTTTTTGACCAAACGCGTTTAGATCGCGCTGTGTGTGGAGAATAATGCACGCCACTCAGCTCATTGGCATTTATCGGTTTTTGTAAATAAACTCATTTATTCTTGTGAACCACTGGTGTACCTTAAGGCCAGTGAAGATCTGAGCAGCCCTGTCAAAATCCCAATCGTTGTCTTGTAGGCACCTGAAATAACAAGAAAGTTCAGACCTTGACAAGCTATCCATCTTTATATGATTCTAGAAACTGAACAAATAACTAGCAAAAGCAATAATGAACATGTATTGTAGTCCTTACTTCTGAGACCATTCTAGGTTCATGCCAGACATTTGGGAGAAGGCAGCAAGCATTTCTTGTTGTGGGGCGGACAGAGTGGGCACAGGGCTGCTGGACGGTGTGGGGGCTGGAGCAACAAACGCACGTCGAATTTCCTCCGTAGTGGCATTTCGAACGAAGAGCTCGTCATTCACAATGCACAGACTGAAGAGTTGAAAATATGTTACGATGATATGACCAATGCCACATGAAGCCAAACACATTTTTATATGCAAGATCTTACCCAGCATTTCCAGCAGGAACAGCAATGAACACCCGGGAGAAGGCTCTGAATGAGTCTCGCGATTTGCCATCAGCTTAAATAAAAACAATTTAAAAAATGCGAGTCACAAAACTTTCTCAGTTCAGAGTAAAGGTCCTTGTTCAGATTCCAAAATTTTCGCATGTAAAAAAAGAAATAAATACGGCCTCACGCTGTGTCAATCACATTTACACACTACCTCTGAAATTTTCGTCCGTCATAAAAGTTTTTTTGACCGGGTTCGATTTTATGCGTTTTTCGCATCTGTAGCATGCATTTTCAGAGGAAAGGATAACGCACTTGAAAAAAATGAAGGGAAAACAACCCCCCAGAATTTCTGACCTTAAATGTCTGACTCAATGATTTTAGATGGAACTTACTCTCTTTGAAAACCCCGCTGACTGTAAATGCCAACAATGTAGCCTGCAAAAAACACAGACGCAATTAGAACCGCAAATCTGAATGTGAACCATGCAACCAGAAAACCGCAGGTTTGACTCACTGTGTAGGTGTTGACGTCTACGATCAAGGAGGCGATGTCATGTTGAGTTTTGGGGAGTTCGTTCAGGAAAGCCACCACGTTTAATCTCGTGTGTTTAATCAAACGAAACCGTGTAGCTGAAAGGAAATGGCACAACTCATCACACACAATTCAGGATACAATTTAATACTAAAGGTGCGGCCACATTTATTACTGCTGTGAAATTTTGCACAATCGAGAGTTTGTGTGAGGACAAGAAGTTCCCTATGCAGGTTTCACTAGTGTTCAAGTTGCTCACTCAAATTTGAGCAACAGAAAGCTGCTTGGTTTTTTTTCCCAAATGCAAAACTTCGCTGAAATATGATCACACCTTGATGTTGAAGTTAGAAGAGGACAGAAACTTGATGCAGATTATTTAATTACTTACTGGGGTCGTCTTTCATACGCCTGATATTGCGGCAGTCTTTCTGATACTCCCCTAAACTACTTCTGCAGGCAAAAAGAATGAGAAAAATGTTCAGTACAAGTCAATAGTGGTTGGCTAGATGATAAGAGGAGAGAGGAAGTATACTGTACTTTGAAGCGTTTTGCAGGGTGAAGGGAATGCTGAGGGAGAAAGCTGCCCCGTCATGGTAGGCGTCCAGCAGGGGCTGTCTGTCTCCCGAGTCATATATGCCGTAATACCTGGAGGGTGAGACACATACGTAAACATACTGATCTGAACGTTTTAGTTTTACTGCTGGTGTGCTGTATTAATATCAAAGAATACGTACTGTTGCAGGAAACAAAGGATGATGTTCTTGATTTCTTCCGAGCAGAAGTAGCTAGCCTGTGTTTGAAGTAAAACAGAGGTTAAGAATGAAAGCCAAATATAGGCATCTAAGTGACGAAAGTATGAAAGCTTGACCAAACCTTGCAGGGGGGAAGAGTCGCAGGAGCAACTTCCAAATCAAAACCAATGGGAGGCGGAAGGACGTGTCCATCCTGTTGTTAAAACAATAAACAGACACACAACACGTCAAATCTACAATTTAGCCAAAGAGTGAATGTTACTACATATTCACTTCTTCTGGTTACCACAATTGTATGTTCGCAAGCTAATAATGTTACACCAACAGATGAACACAGATTTCCTACCAGTTTGAGCAGCTTGGGGAATCGTTCCCGAACGGCACTGTCCAACAATCACAAAGACACAACAAGAGAGACAACGTTAGCAAAGACTGCACACGTGTCAATGACACGGTCCAACACAAACTCAAAAACTTAAATCGGGCCATCTTAAGTACGGGACAAATAGGTAAAAAGTGATTCAATCAGATAAATATTTACTTACAATTATCCATCAGGCTTGAGATATTGCAAAACTGTGGATTTACACATTTTACACATCACAGTTCAAAAGTTTGGGGTCCGCAGGATTTTATTAATGTATACTCACCAAGGCTGCATTTATTTAATCAAAAATACAATAAAAACAGTAATATTGTGAAATGTTACAACTGTATAACAATAACTTCTATTTGAATAAAGGTAAATTGTTCCTTTGATGGCAAAGCTGAATTTTCAGTATCATTACTCCAGTCTTCAGTGTCACATCTGATCCTTTAGAAATCATTTTAATATGCCGATTTGGTGCTCATGAAACATTTCTCATTATTATCAATGTTGAAAACAGTTGTGCTACTTCAAATGCTTGTGGAAACATCTGTTTGATGAACAGAACATTAAAAAACAAAAAAAACAAAAATTTTAATTAGATTGTTTTTCACTCAATTTAATGAGCCTTTCTGAATATTAATTTCTTAAATAATCATCTGATCTTACTGACCCCAAACATTTGAACAGTACTGTGACAGTTTAAACAAACACCATTCTTTTCATTTGAACAAACAGCGAAGGTTTGCTGAATACTTGATCAAGTTTGTGTTGTACTTGTGTGAATGAAAAAACGTGGGCATTTGAGCAATGGCACCAATCAGCCAATCACAGTCCTGTTCCAACTCCCTCCCAACCCCCGGCACAGTACTTACCCATCCACAATACTCACCACCGGTGCCCCCTACAGGCCGAAACACAGACACACGCAGGCTGGCAACGGATGGGGGCAGTGGGGTGTTGTGAGGGGTAGAGTTTGGTGAACATTCACACCATCAATCAGTCGGTCGGTCAGTCAGTATTTTGTTTTTAGCACATTTAGGAAGTGTACTCAGTGGAAAGGGGAGAGTTTGAGGTACTTGGACGAGATCTGACATACTGGTGGTTTTTACGGTCAAAACTCTATGGGGTACTTTTTTTTCAGGCACTAACATACAGATCGACAAACGTTGGCAGGTTAAATTGTTCAAACTTAAAGTGTAAACTGTTCATTGGGTGCTTTAATAGTTTTTATTTATAGTTGTATTTATTATAGACCTAATTGTGAGTAAATTTAGCCACATATGGGGAAAAAATTACACTTATGGATGAACCACAGAGGAGACAGTAAAAGAAAAGCTATACAGCGAGAAACCAAACCAAAAGTGTCAATAAAATCAGGTAGACATTGAAAAAAAAAAATTAAAATTAAAAACCAGAAGAGCACAAACGTTGTGCCCTGAGCCTCTACACAGATCATAATATGATTGAAACAAATGAGTGCTATAAAGGTGTATGGGTTATTCACCCTACTTCATTTGGACCCTACTATTAAATTTAAGAACAGCAGGGTATTTATTCAAACTATTAATTGAAGCTTCATTTGAGCCCAGACACCTTACGTTTCTATTGCTTATTTAGTCTAATTTGTGGTCATTTGTAGCCTATTTGATATTGAAATGAATATTTAAAAAAATGTTTCCTGTGATCCTCCTCCAGTATTTTCTCTCAATGTTTTGTCTTTGCTGAATTGATGATCAGATGTTTTTTTTCTCCAAAGTGCTCTAGGTCGAGGATCATGAAAATGGTCAATCTGACCAACTATCCTCCACCTTGGTTTCAATACAGAAACAGAGAAAGAGAATTGCCTCTGCTCTCATTATTCATTTTTCACCATGAATAAAAGCTCAAGTTTCTGAGCAGTGCTTGGCTCAAGGTTTCTCTTAAAAACCTCCCCTCTCCTTCTCCACCAGTGGCATCTCCTCACAAACAACTCATCTTCTTCCTTGAATGGTCTTCTTCATTTTCAAGAGGTTGGCTGTGGCCAGTTTTGCGGCTGTGCCTGCCTTAGGTTGTCCCAGAATCAAAAGGTGGGATCTTACCCGTCGTTGACTAACCAGCCTCTCACTGGCCACACAGCATCAGCAGTACATCAGGTGTTAGACATGTGCAGGGCGGGTGGAGTGTGGAGGGTGCCAGCATTTTAGACAGGTGGAGCACAAAAGTACTTAATAGAGCATCATCTCCAATGGTTGTTCTGTCCTTGTATGCCAACTTATTCATCTGCATTCTGGGAGGTCACATGCAGAAGCTGCTGCTTAAACTGACTTAAACTACTGAAGTATGAGCTAATGAGATTTACAATATGCTAAATTGTTTTAGAAAAGCCAATCGCTGTGTTCTGTGCAAAAAGCTACAGGGCCAACAGTGAGGGGGCAGAACAAAGGGTCGGAAAAAGCAAGAATGAAGCAACGCAAGTGTGGAAAGCATAAAGAACCAGAGGTGTCGACAAACTTATGCTCCTTACTGGACTGCCACTAGAACTTGAACAAGTAAATATCATTATCACATGCCTGATGATTGAACTAGTGGAAAATAACCAAGAGCTCACTGGTTAATGAAAATAATACACCTGCATATTACAGACAGGCTTGAATGACCATTACTTTAGCATTTAAATCACACATAGGGTGGGACTTATGGATTCTTTTTTCTTTTTAATAACATGCAGTGATTGGGACAATTAAGAAATAACAAATTGTTTTCATGTGTTTCATTACCAAGAATGTCCTTACAAATGTCACGTCAGACTCTCTCCTGCCAGGGATTAATGTTTCTCTCAAAAAAATTCAAATTCAAAGTGAACCTCAACTCACAAATCTGAAATATTCAGCACATTTCCCTTTCTAATGACTGCCATGTTTTCTAGGTGTATTTTACAAACCTGTTATAGAGCCATTAACACCCCCACTCCTTTTTTTTTTACTGAACTACAAGGGGTACGGCTTTGCATATGCATGCATTCATGTGCATATTCACACCAACACGCACAACTATTCTGTTTCAGGCCTGAAACATACTCTACGCAAGTACGTGAACACAGATGCTTCTGTGTGAGCATGAGTTTGTGTGTTTTTGAACACACTGCAATTCATAACGCAACGCATGTATGCATTGCATTCTAGTACATTACAGAAAATCAATCAGGTTAATATCTATAGCTTTAAGAGCATATAGGCTTGCCGAGTAACATAAGAGCACATGTTTCAAAATACTGCGCTTGATATTTATGTACTTGTGTATAGTATTTTTCTGGCAACAAACGGCAGAGAACACTAACCTGACATAATCGGCCTGGTTCTTGTAGTGTCCACATAAAGGATTTCCCTCCAACGAGAGTTCCACCAGCTTCAGACCCTTCAGTTTATCAAGCTCTCTCTCCGTCTTCAACTACAAGATGATACAATGACACATGACTGTCGAGCCTACAGGAAACAGTAAATCTATAGGTGTCAGAGAGCATAATCATACCTCATTATGTGACAGATTGAGAATCTTCAGGTTGGGAACTTTGTTGACAATATCCGCCAAGTCATCCAGCCTGTACAACCGGTTGTTGCTTAGGTTCAGACAAATCAGCTGTGAAAGGAAAAAGAAAAACGTTTTTTGATCACATCTACAGAGTTCAACAATGTACACTAACGCTCAAAAGGTTCTGTAAGGGTTGGTAAGATTTTTTATGTTTTTGAAAGAAGAGACTCTTATGCTCACCAAGACTGCATTTAACGGATCAAAAACACAGTAAAAACCATAATATTGTGAAATATTATTGCAATTTAAAATGTTTTCTATTGCAAAATATTTTAAAATGTCATTTATTCCTGTAACCACAAAGCTGAATTTCAGCAGCCATTAATCCAGTTTTAAGTGGCACATGATCCTTCAAAAATCATTCTAATATGCTAATTTGCTGCTCGAGAAACATTTATTACGCGAACAGTTGTGCTGCTTAATATGTTTGTAGAAACCATGATACATTTTCTTCAGGATTATTTGATAAAGTTCAAAAGAACAGCATTTATTCGAAACAGAAACCTTTTGTTACGTTCCAAATGTATTTACTGTCACTGTTGATCAATTTAATGTGTCCTTGCTGAATAAAAACATGAACTTTTATTTTTATGTAAAACATTTTTTAAATAAAATACCAACTTGGGTCTTACTGATCCAAAATGTTAAAAGGCAGTGTATATGCCTGCTAAGCTTTTTGGAAGAAATGTACATTTTCAGGCAATCATGCAAGAAAAATGTAACGTTGTACCTCAGGAATGTTCTCCTCGATTATTTTGATAACCGCCAACATGGAGTTCCTCCGATTCAAAGTGACCTCAATATTTTGAGAAACCAAATCTGCCAGAAAAGAACAAACATTTGAGCCTTCAACAAGCCAAAACAAATAAGTGTTTTTGTTTGGAGAAAGATGACTGCGTGAAAGTCCAACCTGGATCGACTCTGATGTTGTTCAGATCAAGAGCCTGCTGTGACCCATCAAAGCGTTTAGCCATGCATTGCTGCAGAAGACAGTCAGTTATTATCCAGAAATGAAATGAAAAAAACATCCTCTTAAAGGTTGCTGCAAGTAACAATCCCTTACTTTCAAATGCTCCAAATCTGCGGCCTTCAGATCAGTGTGAATCAAAGCAGGTGGTGGGCAGCTGTTCATAATAACAGTCACCTATCCATCCAACAGATTGACACCAAATTACACGCTGGTTAAACTAGAAATTCTTACAAAGATCTGCACATAAACAGATTCGTGTATTTTTTATGGCTATTACTTTAGAAAAATTTAATTAGAATGATGACTACAAGCTAGGGGTGTGACGAGACATTTATCCCACGAGACGAGACACTGGGTTCACGAGAACGAGACGAGATTTTGAAACTTTTTTTTTTAAAGAAATCCTCAATGATGAAATATATGGGGAAAAATAGTCTTTTATTCAACTGAAAAACACAATGCAAAAAAGTAGGTGAATTTTGAAATCAACTTGTACTTTATGAAATTAAACATCTATTTTAATCAATTTTATGCCATAATAAACAACATGTAAACACTGACTGTAAAAAGGTTATTCAATGCCAACAACTCTCGTCGCTGGACAGCCATACTTGCAACAAAAGTATAAATAGTATACGTATAATAAAAATCAATAACACATAACAAACAAATATCCCTGTTAAACGTGGCACGTGAAGTCAAGCTCATCACGTTTAATCATTTATCATTATTAGTAGACTGAATTTCACTACTTAATAAAAAATATATCACCATGAGCAGAATGAAATGTATCTCCATTAAAAGACATCATAAGCAGTGGTGTCACCCGTAACCGGGGGTGGGGGTGGGGCCGTCTCGCCAAGAAGCTGTAGAGGGCAATAGTTTAGATTTGTAGCCCATTCACTCATTTGTATTGTTTCCTATTGCCGTTTTACAATTCTCGCACTTTTTTTCCAAATTTCCGTATGGTGGTAATTTTTCAGGATATTTCCGGGGTGGTTGTTTGATTTATCAAGTTTAAAATTTATTCTCCTTCGACTCCAGTTTTAAATAGGTTAACAATAAAATTTTATTCATTAAAAGGCATGTCTAATTAATTAAAACCATGACACTCTATACATTTGTCAACATCAATTACGCGAAAAGTTTACCACAAATGACATTTGATCTTGTGCCCTATGAATGTTTTGTACTCTATTCCTCTCAATCCCCTATCATTCGTATATTCATTTGTTATACAAACCCTGTAACCTAAAACTTTCTCGAGTCGTTTTAGTTAGATTCTCATTATTTGAATGACCCACTGACCCCAGCAACGTTTACTTTACTAAACCTTATCATCTTTCGACCTTTCAGTTATCGATCTTTTCCCCGCCTAGGCGAGAAATTCCCCTGTGGTTTTGTGTATATTACAGTTTTTCCTCTGGGTGAATATACAGACCTTGACAGGGCGCGTACAGAGTCAAATGTCTCTTCGGGCACACATTACTAAATCTATCGGGTCTGTGAACGGAGGACACGACTCCTAGTAATACTCTCAAATGACAACACAGACTTAGACAAGGCGGGTGGGGTAAGGTCACCGAAACTTAGATTATGGTCTGATCGAAACGGAGAAGTGCTACACTGCTAAATATCTAAAATTAAAACACGTGTGAGGTGGCATTGGGGTTTGTGTGATTGATTCCTTAAAAAAATTAATGAAAGCTCACCACCAATTAATTTTTACAGTAGTACGGCTAGGCACATTCGACATGTGAACAAACAACACACACACACACAGCAAGTGTGTCTTCAACTCAACCGGACTGGTGTGAGTTTGGACGGGTTGCTGTAATAAGGAAAAAGGAGGACCTTGACAGGGTCGCGGGTGTGTAGAATGTCGATCACGAGTGTGCGTCTAGGTTGGCGGCTCGAAATCAGCATCCCACACAAACAAAAAGTCACACAGAAGTGACTCTCAATTGGGCAGGTTGCTGGAGTTTGTTCATGGGTTACCCGTGGGGTCCTCATTTAGTGAGACGGCAGACGCTGAAATCACCGTGAGTGTCACGCGCGCTTCAGTGTGTGTGTAGTAAATGAAACCACGTGTCTGGGCCATTCATTAACAGAGACAGGCAGAACATGCAGGATTCATATTTAAATCGACTTTTGCGGCTTAATATTTACAGATACTAGTCCATATCGTGATTTGATTTAAGTGTAATGACCTACTTTTTCTTAATTAATTCAAAATTTGATAAATTCCGTGACATTACGCATTAAACTGTGAATTCTGTTTTAATGACTGGATAAAGACTACATTGCGTAATTTTCACGCTTATGCGGCCACTTGCCTGATGTGAACATAAAATATCTTACATACCACCACTTGTGAACGAGCCAGTGTAATGCAAATATATCTGAAAGGTCTGCGCGAGGATATCGCCACGTTCTCGCGAGACCAGTCAGATCTCGTGAGACACATCGGATCTCGCGCCACGAGATCTCGTCACACCCCTAATACATGCCATTTCTGCCATCTTTCAATGTTTATGAGGCATTGCATATAATGTGTATTACCTTATATCCATCTTTGTCCGTTATTTTCCGTGACACTTTAAACAAAGCGTTAGCAGTTGTGGAGTCTTCAACATAAAACTGGGCCTTGTTGCCATCAGTGTGATACTGTGCCAAAAAAAAGACAAGTCGGAAGAGATTTAGCAATTTGACATATTGGTGCTTTTCTATATAAATGCATTTTAGTGTAAACTTACATGAACGGCATGGAATGGCATGGAACAGACGCTCTGAAGCGAAGACAAAAGCCAATCTTTCTCATATTTCTTCCCGAAAGGAATCTGTAACAAGACACAAAGACAATCACAATGTAATATGCCAACAAGGTCACGAACGTACTTTAAATTAAAGCCTGATACATTAATAACTGGTTAACTCATGTGCTATTAATGTCTAATGTACTAACAGTCATTTTAAACCAGTTCTTGCGGCTTCCATCAGAACCACCGCCACCTCCACCCCCTCTGACTCCATATCGATTGCCACCTCTATCGTCATTTCCACCTCCACCGCCACCACCACGTCCACCTTTGCGATTGTCGCGTCGATTCTGTGGCCGGCCATATGGATTGCTGAAAACAAGCATAAAATCTTAAGTACTGAACCTCAATGTTTATGTAAGAAATTAAGTATAATTATGCCCCAAAGTGCTTACAATCTGCGCTGGGCACCACTGTCTTGAGGACCTTCTGCCATGGTCACATCTCCATCATCATCCTGAAGTCTGGACCGAGGACCAGGGCCTCCTCCACCACCACCGTGACCACCTCGATGCCTCGGCCGTGAAATCTGATCACTGTACAGGGGGGCTCTGAAAGGGCCTCTGCCTTTACGATTACGATGCTTTGGTCCACCAACACGGTCATCATGCTCTGAAAGAAGGAAGATGAAAGAGTCAGAGGTGTGAAAACAGGCGTTTAACAAATACAAGTGACATAATCCCTGTAATCAAACAAGTGCTAATGGGCCACTGCTTGGATATTGGCTAAAACGTTAATTTTGTTGCTGGAATCATTTCACACTGTATTACACATTACCTGTGCCCCTACAGAGACTGTTGTCCATTTTCCCCAAACTTATGACTAATTTTCAATGAGAAATAAGCATTTCAGTAACTAAATGTTTGCTTTAAAAAGATTAGATTATTATACATGCTGTTACTTGAAGTATGTCTGAAACCAGTTTCTTTACAAGTTGACTTCATATACAAAAATGTTGCTCAACTATCTTGTTTAACATGATTTTAACCCTATAAAGCTCTATTTGATACCTGAAAGATCTCTGAATTATAATCATAATCAATGCCTTTTAAATATCAACTTATATTATTGGAATATATTTGTTTTTGTTAGTTTGTTTTAACGCTCCAATAAACTGATCCATTTCAAAAAACTACATTTCTTGAGTACCATTTCGTACGTCAATCTTTAGTTTTAACCAGATGTTGAAGACTGTGCATTGCTGTTGGTCTGAGAAACAATGAAGGCAGGAGATGAACTACAAAACTATGCTATTTGCTACAAGGCTCCTCGGAGGCCAATATTACAGCAGTTCAACATGAACTCAACACACATTACCATCATGTGGTCAGTTCACCACGCTCAATATTCTTTTCACAACCTTTCACAAAAAAATCGTCAAAATCGGTTTGGATAATGCGTTTACCGTTTGTCTGAACTAACAGCTAACAACAAAAACATATCACGCACCTACAAAAACAAAAGCTAGCTGGCTAGATGTTACTTCTGTAAATTATAGAGTAACGTTACACGCTGACAGACTACACAGAGTTAGAAAACGGTCTTTGAGAATCAATAAGATTGTGAAAAATCTTACCTAAACCTTATTCATGTCAGACAATTTAAATGGAGGTGAGCGGCTGAGCGCTTTTGCTAACGGCTCAAACTTACCATTATAGTAGCGCGAGTCGTCCGCTGTCGCCATCTTTTAAGAAGGCTTTAACGCTACTTTAAATTTAAAATATAGGAGTTCCAATCGTTGTTTTCCTATTTTTTTTAATAAAACGAAATCGAGAGAAAATAAGATAAACGCTTTGTAGGATTGCAAGATCGGAAGAGCTCCTTTCTTGCCAGTGTTTTGTGTGAGAATAATCCGTCTCAAACGCAGCTGCGCCACGGTCTTCTTCGAATACCCAGTGGAGTGTTTGCAATTCACTTCACTATTGCCTCCTAGTGTTGGACTGTAAAAGAGTGACTGCCGATATAGATATTGACTTCATGTCTGATTTATTAAATAAATCAAAAAACAAATAAACATATTAAGTAAACGCAAAATACGAACATTCTTCCTTTTATAATGGTTTACTGATTTGCTCACAATCTCTATGCAAAAGAATAAGGCAAATATACCAGTAAATCTTCGGTTAGAGTGGACAAATATGCATGAATTTAATTAAATAAATATAAAAAATAAATGCTTCTATAATAGGAATAATATTCCATGTAGTGTTGGAATATTATTTTATATAGTAACAGTAATAATAAAAAAATCATAATCATAATTAAAATATTATTATCAAAGTTAATAATAATACAATTGCTATTATTATTATTATTTTAGTATGTTTTCCAAATAAATGATACTTCAATGTCATCTTTATTTTTCATAATATGTAACATGCTTCTCTTTAACAAAATATGTTTTGCATTTTCTGCTGTAAAATAAGTGAAACTGATGAAACAAATTGTATAATATCCCAAGAAGTTGAGCGGAACTGCTTAGCCATGGTAAAGATTTTTGTGAGAACATCACAACGCAGAGGAACACACCTACAGTAGTTACACTTAAATGCAAAACTGATATTGTAACAGAACCACAGAACTCAGTAACGACGGGTTAAAGCTTGACAGGATTCTAAAGGGGACTTTTAAGTCCTATAGTAAGTAATCAGCTAAAGGAGAACAATAGCAGCAGAGCAGGAAATTCTCTTTAGCTTCACATCAGCTCCACGAGGTAAACTGGTTTCCAAATGCATCTGAAAATATCCTTGTTGAAAAATGCATTGCAAAATGAATGTCTCAAATATGCTAGCTATAAGTCACATAATGCGCTCTAATGTAACAGAATGTATGTGCGTTTGTGGTCGCTCCAGAGTTTGGAGCTCATAGCCTCATCCAGGGTCCATGTCTTTGTCTAAGGTTGGTGTCTGAGGACTGTGGTTGGGTAGTTTCTTCATCTTGAGTCCCGTTTCCCATTCCTGCTGCCCTCTGCTCATGATCTGGGTCCTCCTCGCTCAAAGGGGTCTCTGCAATATGAGGAGCCTCAATGAAAATGGGAGCTTCATCTGTAGAGGAGTCCTGAGCTGTTGAAGGAAATATTAACTAGTGAATTGACTTGGTCTGTAAACTATATTACCATTCAAAGTTTGGGGTCTGGATTTCTTTCTTTCTTTTTTTTTGGATAGAAATTAATACTTTTATTCAGCAAGGATAGTAAATGTAAAATGTGCAAAAGTGACATTAATACATTTATAATGTTACAAAAGATTTCCATTTCAAATAAATGCTCTTTTTTGAACTTTCTATTCATCAACAAATCCAGAAAAAAATGTAGCACAAAAATATTAAGAAAAGAAAATTAATAATATTAGGAAATGTTTCTTGAACACCAAATCAGAATATTAGAATGATTTCTGTGACACTGAAATTTAAGTAAATTGATAATAAATACAATTTTAAAATACATTATTTGTAATAATATTTCACAATATTACATTATTAAAATTAATATTTTTACAATAATATATTTCACAATGACTGTTTTTACTGTATTTTTGATCAAATGAATGCAGTCATGGAAGACTTTTCAAAAACATTTTATGTTCTCATTCTATTATTCTTATGTTTTAAGTTTACATTTTTACCAGCTTCATCCTCTTGCAGGTGATTCAGTTCCTCTGTCCCAGTCACACTAGGAGTGTCCAACTCACCTGCACAAACAAACATGATTGCATGATTCTTCACTGACATGATCACTACATTTATTGCACTAATGTGCATATAATTGCTACAGAGATCTACTGCATCACTTTGATCACATTTTCTTTTTGTCGCACGCTCTCACTCACCTTTGTGTCGAACGGTTTGTTTTGGTGGATCTGCAGCTTCACCGCTATCTCTTCCATATGGCATGACTAAGAGACAGTAGAAGAATTGCGTATTATTGACTGATCTGTTTGGTTGACGGGATCATGTGTGTGCAGTTATGTATTCTTACTAGGAGTGCTGGAGGATGAGTGCATACGTTTACGTGCTTCTTCCCTCCTCTGCTGAAGACGTGTCGAGTCTCCCATCATCACCTATGTATGTAAACAGACGTCTGGAAAGCATCCAACGGAAGTGTGACAGCATGAAGGTTAAATAGATTAGGCAGACAGATGGTCTTACCTTCACTCTGACCTGCTCGGGGGGATAGAGCCCTCCCCAGATGAACTGAAGGTAACTGAAGAGCACAATGACACTGAGGAAGGTGAAGTTACTCGCCACCCCAACGATTGCAGACATCACAGGGAAATTATACAGGAGGTATCTATAGCAAAAGGGAAAAACATTACAGGATGGTCATGGGGGAAAGTCTTAAGCTGCATCACTTCATGGAACACGTATAGTCAAATAAACTGATAAAACCAAACCATGGCAAATACCGAATGCCAGTGAAGTAGGCAAGGATCCTGAGCTGGGCAGAATAAATCTGGACTCTGCAGGACTGAATCTCGATCACAGCACCAACGGCAGGCTGGTACTGTGAAGGACAGATCGATATAATGCATGATTTTTAAATAGTAGATATGTACTCTTGGCATAAATAATATAAAAAATGTCAATGGCACAGTTTTGTCAGTCTTTTTTACATTTTACAAACTTACAAGGTCTGATTTGAAATCTGGGTAGAGCTCCACCTCGATGAGCTGTTTCTGCTCAGACACACCTGTGAGCAAGAGGGGTGAGAAGAGCAGCGTGCTCATGGTCTGCAGCAGATTAGAACGGTAGTGCAGCATCGTCTGATGAGGAAAAACAAGGAACACGTAATTATGAAGTAAACGGCCATGTACTGACAGGTATTGTAATATAAAAAATTGAATGTACATAGGTCCATAAACATCAAATGCGAATCTAAATCAATGGACAACACATTACATTTACATTTACATTTAGTCATTTAGCAGACGCTTTTATCCAAAGCGACTTACAAGTGAGGACAATTAAAGCAGGCAAAACGAACAAAAGAGCAACAATATATAAGTGCGAATGACAAGGCAAATATGAATTACACGTAGCAGGTGTATGTATATAATCTATAGATATATAGATATATATATATAATAATACAGTATATCTAGATATATAAATTATATAATATATATACTATATATATAAATACGATCTATATATATATCTATATATACACACACACAAAGAAAAACAAGATAGAATAGAAAAAATAGAACTAGTGTTTGTTGTTTTTTTGAGGTGTTTATTAAATAAATAAATATAGATAAAGTTAGAATTAAAATGAATGAACGTGTTAAGAGTTAGAGGGTAAATAAAGTGGACAGATGTGTTTGTTAGTCGTTTCTGAAGATGGTTAAGGACTGCTCGAAGTGGATTTGGGCAGGTCATGCACCAGGACGGGAACAGGTAATATTAAAACAACCAACACCAAGGACACTTTAAGGGCATTAAAACCAAATAAAGGACTTTGAAACAAGTGAAAGTGGGATTTTTGTAGGGTTTTTGAGATTAGTGTATGGTGGTTATGACGTATTGGTATCTTTTTAAAAATATGGTGTTTTTAAAGGAGTTCTTATGCTCACCAAGGCTGAATTATGTATCAAAACTAGAGGATAAAAATGCAATAATTGATATGTAGTACAATTAAAATAACTTTTTTTGGTTTTTATATATTTAAATGGTTTTATTTAGGTATGGCAAAGCTGAATGTTCAGCATCATTACTGCAGTCTTCAGTGTCACATGATGCTTCACAAATCTTTCTAATATGCTGATTGGATGCTCAGGAAATGTTTCTTATTATTATCAACACTGAAAAGAGTTCATTTTTTTATTTTGATGAACAGAAAGTTCAAAATAACAGAATTTACTTGAAACAGAATTGTTTCTATTACACAACGTAAAAGTCTTTAGCTTCTAATCTTTTTGTATTCTATTTGTTTTATTTTTATTTATTATACATTTAACAAAAGCAAAAAAGGCCTCTAAACACTAACTTGCTCTATTCTTTTTCTATTCTATACGTTTTCGTTATTTATTTATATAATAAATAAATAAAAAACTTGCAAGTTGCGTGTACTCGTTAGGCTGATCTGAGCCTTGTCCGTAGCACGTGTAGATCTTGCTCTTTTGTGATTTTGATGCTTCCATTGTTCCTCAATTGTAAGTCACGTTGGATAAAACATTGCTAAAGACTAACGTACATGTAACGTAAATTTAAGCGAGACATTGCTAATGAAAAACGTTAGTAATTTCTTTTAAAAAAAACAGTAGTGTTAATAAGGGATATTTGATTGTGCATGCACATTTTCCCTATTTTTATTATATTTTATATTTGCCAATTTGCCATCATCTAGAGCTCACTAAAAGTTATCACAAATAATGTAAAAACTACTGCTGTCAACGATTAATAGCATCCAAAATAAAGGTTTTTGTTTACAAAATATATGTGTGTACTGTGTATATTTTATGTATATATAAAAGCACACACATACAGTATATTTTTTGAAAATATTTACATGTATATATTATATTCATATAATTAATTACAGGTGCATCTCAATAAATTAGAATGTCATGGAAAAGTTCATTTATTTCAGTAATTCAACTCAAATTGTGAAACTCGTGTATTAAATAAATTCAAGCACACAGCCTGAAAGTAGTTAAGTCTTGGTTTTTTTAAATGTGAGATTTGCAAAACCAATGCACTATTCAAACAAATTATTATACTTATAAGACCAAAAAAAAAATTTTTCACGATTTTTTTTAGTGAATGTGTTGGCCCTTCTGGAAGTATGTTCATTGACTGTAAATGTACTCAATGACTGGTAGGGGTCCTTTTGCTTTAATTACTGCCTCAATCGGTTTGTGGCATGGAGGTGATCAGGTTGTGGCACTGCTGAGGTGGTATGGAAAACCAGGTTTCTTTGACAGTGGCCTTCAACTAATCTGCATTTTTTGGTCTCTTGTTTCACATTTTCCTCTTGACAATACCCCATAGATTCTCTATGGGGTTCAGGTCTGGTGAGTTTGCTGGCCAGTCAAGCACACCAACACCATGGTCATTTAACCAACTTTTGGTGCTTTTGGCAGTGTGGGCAGGTGCCAAATCCTGCTGGGAAATGAAATCAGCATCTTCAAAAAGCTAGTCAGCAGAATTTTTTTTTTGGACGCATGAAGTGCTCCAAAATTTCTTGGTAAACGGGTGCAGTGACGTTGGTTTTCAAAAAACACAATGGACCAACACCAGCAGATGACATTGCACCCCAAATCATCACAGACTGGAAACTTAACACTGGACTTCAAGCAACTTGGGCTATGAGCTTTCTCCACCCTTCCTCCAGACTCTAGGACCATGGTTTCCAAATGAATACAAAACTTGCTCTCATCTGAAAAGAGGACTTTGGACCACTGGGCAACAGTCCAGTTATAATTCTCCTTAGCCCAGGTAAGACACCTCAGACATTGTCTGTGGTTCAGGAGTGGCTTAAAAGAGGAATACGACAACTGTAGCCAAATTCCTTGACACGTCTGTGTGTGGTGGCTCTTGATGCCTTGACCCCAGCCTCAGTCCATTCCTTGTGAAGTTCACTCAAATTCTTGAATCGATTTTGCTTGACAATCCTCATAAGGCTGCGGTTCTCTCGGTTGGTTGTGCATCTTTTTCTTCCACACTTTTTCCTTCCACTCAACTTTCTGTTAACATGCTTGGATACAGCACTCTGAACAGCCAGCTTCTTTGGCAATGAATGTTTGTGACTTACCCTCCTTGTGAAGGGTGTCAATGATTGTCTTCTGGACAACTGTCAGATCAGTAGTCTTCCCCATGTTTGTGTAGCTTAGTGAACCAAACTGAGAGACCATTTAAAGGCTCAGGAAAACTTTGCAGGTGTTTAGAGTTGATTAGCTGATTAGCATGTCACAATATTCTAATTTGTTGAGATAGTGAATTGTGGGTTTTTGTTAAATGTGAGCCAAATCATCACAATTTAAAGAACCAAAGACTTGAACTACTTCTGTGTGCATTGAATTTAATACACGAGTTTCACAATTTGAGTTGAATTACTGAAATAAATGAACTTTTCCACGACATTCTAATTTATTGAGATGCACCTGTATATATAAATACATTCAATATATATGTATATATATATTTATCTAAATATATACTGTATATGTGTGTGTCTTTAAATACACATAATAAATATACACAGTACCACACGCATATATATGTAAACAAAAACTTTTATTTTATATGAGATTTAGAATCGCGATTAATCGTTTGACAGCACTAGTAAAAACCATAGACTGTATAAAAACTTGGGAGTAGTCTCTGACGTCAACCGTAGATTCCGAAAGAGATTTTGAAGCTCAAGTAGGCGGAGTGGGCCATTCGCCATCGTGGCAGAGGTCACGCGGCCTCACTTGCGGTAAGCGAAAATGGGCAAAGAAGCTCGAGAGCTGGTTGCTGAAAACCCATGCCCACCTGCTCTATGCGGGTTCAGCACGGCAATCCACCTGTTATCAAGTGTCCACGCCCTAATTAGCAGAACTTTAAGGCTTTAATATAATTACTGGATGAGTATAAAAAAAAAATCACCCCCACAGGAGTCCTGAAGGCAAAATTAGTATATAGACCAAAACATCTTTGTACTAGGCGTAAACATTTTTTTCTGGGCATTTTTTGAAAGGGGTACCTATGATGCGATTTTCAAGTTTTCCTTTCTCTTTGGAGTTTTACAAGTTCTTGGTGCATAAAGAAGATGTGTAAAGTTGTAAAGATTAAAGTCTCAAATCCAAAGAGATTTTTCTTTATAAAAGTTAAGAGTCAACCAGGCCCTCCTAAAACAGCTCATTTTAACACGCCCCCATATCTACCTCACTATGTGGAAATAATTGCATAATGCGGCCCAAATGTGCACTCAAAGAAAGAAGGCGTGGTTTCAGTAACCGCAGTTAGTGTTGAAGCAGCCATGTCAGGGAGACGCTGTGTGTTTCTAGGCGAAAGCAAAAGCACTTTATTTGGCCTTCCGAAAGTAGATGCATTTAGGAATCTTTAAGATTACTTACAACAGAACAGCAATGAATTTTATGGACGACCGTTTCGTGAACCAAGGAGAGGAGGTAATTCTGACTTTGCTATGACAATCTGGCGCTTCGGAATCAGCTATGTTTTGTATTAGTTTAAGTATTTGCTATTGAGTGTTCAAATGCAGAGTTTTGCGCATCGTGTGTGTGTGTTTGTGTGTGTGTGTGAGAGAGAGAGAAGGGGGGGGTGGTCACATCACAGTGGAGTCAGCTGTCTTAACCATGGCTTGTGTACTGCAAACACATACCAGCTTCATCACTGTGTCTGTCACGCGACTGTTCCCCTTTCGGGCTCTGTCTTTACATTTATTTTGAAAGATGAAGCTCGCGATTACAGTAAGGGGCGTTACATTTCCGACGAGTGCTTGCGGTGTTCGGCCAATCACAATGCACTGGGTCAGCTGGCCAATCAGAGCAGACTGCGCTTGTCGGAAAGAGGGACTTTGTAGAAAACGAAGCGTTTGAGAGAGGCGGGGCATAGAGGACCTACAATAATGTACCAGTATTTGAAAAATAATGTGTTTTTTTGAACATTAAAGCATGTCAACATATTCTGTTACACCAAATAATGATCTTTAAAAAAAGCATTATATGACCCTTTTAACATGGGGAGTCTATGGGACTGACTCCCTTTTGGAGCCAGCCTCTAGTGGCCAGTCGATGAATTGCAGTTTTAGTCACTTCCGTGTTGGCTTCACGAGAGAGACCGGAAGGTTGCCGCTCGGTAAAAACACAAATAATGGAATAATGCTGTTACATCTTTAGCTAATTTTAAAATGAATATCCATTTTCATACTGTATATTTTAATGTTGTGATGCCTAAATTCACTTTTAGCAATTATCAAAACTAATCAGATTATTGGTATAATTTAATATTATTAAAATGCTGTAATGTTTATTAACAGCTGTCTTAACAACCAAAACAACAATGAATTTTGCAGGAGTTGTATGCACTCACTGAGCGGGCCACTGACTGAACAACTGTCCCATGAGTGGTATAGCACGACATTTTGACCATGAACATGCCAAGCTGTTCATTAACAGGAGATTCAGGCATTTCCAGCTCCAGAGAGATCCTGTAGGCCTGACCAGACATCATCACCTACCAGAAAGAGTCAACCGTATTTACAAAACTAGTTTTAAATATGACCAAAAATACATTTTTATACTCAACCTGCATATATTCGTTATATAATACACTAGTATAATTTTCTTGTGCATCATTAATGGGCTTGTTAGATAATGTTTACAGCAAAGCTTTAAAGGACTGGACGTATAATTAGCTAATTTTGGAGGAACCTGTAAAATGTCTATATTTTGTGCACTTAATTATAATTTGATTATAATTATAATTTGTCTACCTGGTCTCTTCCATTCTTCAAAAGTGAGATGTTAGCCATGGGGAAAGAACAGAGGACTGAATCTGAAGCATCACAATCTGTCCTGTAAAAGATAAAACGGAGGAGAGAGGAATCAACCACAATGCATTGTGAACTCCAGTAATGCCTCCAACAGTATTTGTTCATTGGACCAAACTAATTAATAACTCAGTCGTGCGCAAACAGGCCATTGAAAAAAAACAAGACAGGAATGTTCCTGATCAGCCCTGATGTGTCTGTACCTGTAATAGAAATGCACTGGTGTGGAGAAGCTGACACTGGGCATGTAGGAATAGTAGAAGCTTCCATACAGGAAGATGGAGACCCACAGAAGAAGCACCAGGACACAGAACAGGATGGCGGCCCTTAGAAGCGTCCTGCGAGCTCTTAGAAGGGTCACCGCTGCCACATCCTGGAACCAAAGCAGCAACGGCCCCATAGCTGCGCCCATAATGGGCAATCCTTCGCTGTCACGTCCAAATGTGGGTCTTGTGATGTCACGCTGTTTGCCCGTCAGCCCCCCCACTGCAGGCAAAGGGGTCTTTCCCTCTTTACTCATGCAAACCACCTTACACGCTATCCAGTAATACGTTCAAGCTGCATCACTACATCTAATAAATCTTGTTACCTATAGTCAGAATTAATGGTTTGAAAATACAGGGGGGTTAAAAGGTCATGACACAAATTTGACCAAAGTCACATTTGGATCTAGTCGTCTTTAGACCTCGTTCTGTGACTAAAGACATGACATGCCAGTTTTTTATCTGACAGTATAAATTGGCTTTTCCAGCTTTCTTCCGTTATTGTCGATGAAGTCACAGAGTGCCCTAAAAAAACGAGAGAACAAATTCAGACACATAAATTATATTAATGCAAAGTCATTACAATAATACACACAATAAACATTAATTAGCACATATATACTTTTTTAGAATCAGAATCAGCTTTATTGCCAGGTATGTTTACACATACGAGGAATTTGTTTTAGTGACAGAAGCTCCACAGTGCAACAGAATGACAGTGACATAGATAATAAAAATAATAATATACAAATATGCAAAATAGACAATGTACAAAATAGCAAAAACACAATATATAACAATTATATATTGTATATATACAGGTGCATCTCAATAAATTAGAATGTCATGGAAAAGTTCATTTATTTCAGTAATTCAACTCAAATTGTGAAACTCCTGTATTAAATAATTTCAGTGCACACAGACTGAAGTAGTTTTTGGTTCTTTTAATTGTGATGATTTTGGCTCACATTTAACAAAAACCTACCAATTCACTATCTCAACAAATTAGAATATTGTTCGGGGGTGGAATGCGAACACAGACTCAGTTACTGTCGAAAGAGCCCGGAGGGTGATTTATTCCCCACACACTGATCACACGTGTTCTGATGAATGGTGCTCGGTGCCCGTCTCAGCATGGTGCTCGTGGGGTGAAGTGCCGTGGTGCAGATCCCTCTCCCAGGGTGCCTTCGGAGTCTGTGAACAAGGAGAAACAATTGTTAATGTCGCCTGGAGCTCCGGGGTGCCTTCCCCCGGTGTCTCTTTTCCTGGCTTTTAAGGCCAGCGGGAACGAGCTCCAGGTGCGCCACTCACACAGGTGTTGTGCGTCGGTGATCAGTGTGGCAGCGGCGTTTCCAGGGCGACGCTAATCTGAACTCGGGATACTGTGGGGGTATTACGGGGGGGGGGGGATTTCTGGTTACCTGCCAGACCTGCCCAACCGGACCAGCCCCGGGAGAGACCGTCCGCATTCCCGTGATCGGCCCCAGCCCGATGTTGCACTTGGAAGCAGAAGTCCTGGAGTGCGAGGAACCACCGTGTCACCCGGGCGTTTCTGTCCTTCGCCCGGGACATCCACTGCAGGGCGCATGGTCAGTGACGAGGGTGAACCAGCGGCCCCACAGGTAATATTTTAACTCCAGAACTGCCCACTTTATGGCCAGGGCCTCTTTCTCCAGGGTGGCATGCCTGGTCTCCGCGGGGGAGAGTTTCCGGCTGATGTAGACTATGGGGTGTTCCTCTCCCTCCTGGAGCTGGGAGAAGACTGCCCCTAAACCGGTGCCGGAGGCGTCCGCATATAGGTTGAAGGGGCAGCCGAAGTCTGGGGCATGCAGGACCGGGGAGGACGTCAGCGCCGTCTTGAGGGCCTGGAAGGCGGCTTCGGTCACGGGAGTCCAGTCTATCTTCTCCGGCTGCCCCTTCCTGGTAAGGTCTGAAAGTGAGCAGGCTATAGAGGAGAAGTTAGGAATGAAACATCGGTAGTAGCCCGCCAACCCCAAAAAGGCTCGTACCTGCGTCTTGTTGGCGGGACATGGGAACTTCTGTACCGCCTCGACCTTCTTGTCCTGGGGCATGATGAGCCCTCTTCCGATCTTGTACCCCAGGTATTTCGCTTCAGTGAGGCCGAGGTGGCACTTCTTGGGGTTGATCGCCAGGCCAGCCCGCCGGAGCTCCGTCAACACCCTCCGTAGACACTCCAGGTGAGTCTCCCAGCCCTCAGAGTGGATAACAACATCATCCAGGTAAGCCGCGGCGTAGGCTTGGTGGGGCCGGAGCAAGATGTCCATCAACCGCTGGAACGTGGCGGGCTCCCCGTGTAGGCCGAAGGGTAGCACCCAGTAATGCCAGTGGCCATTGGGAGTGCTAAAGGCTGTCTTCTCCCGGGACTCCGGGGAGAGGGGCACCTGCCGATATCCTTTGGTGAGGCCCAAGGTACTGATGTAGCGAGCCTTGCCCAGCCGGTCCAAGAGCTCATCCACCCGCGGCATGGGATAGCCGTCGAAGGCGGAGACTTGATTGACCTTCCTGAAGTCGTTACAGAACCGGAGGGTGTTGTCCGGCTTTGGAACCATCACGATGGGGCTGGCCCACGGGCTACGGGAGGGCTCGATGATCCCTAGTTGGAGCATCTTCTTGACTTCCTCCCCTATAGCCGGCCGGCGAGCTTCCGGTACCCGGTAGGGCCACTGCCGGACTACGACTCCTGGTGGTGTACGCACCTCGTGCTCGATGACCGTGGTTCTACCCAGGGTCTCACTGAACACATCCCTGAACTGACTGACCAGGGCCTCGAGCTCCGCTTTCTGGGTCGCCGACAGCTGCGGTTCCACGTCCACTACTGGTGCCCCAGTATGGGCTAGCGCGGCCAGTTGCTCGGGCCGGGGAAACCCAATTCTGCCAGAAACTTGCACGCAGCTGTCGGAACCAGTACCACCACTCGATCGCCTGGCTGAAACTCCCGGGCCTGGGCGGGCCGGTCATACAGCCGTTGCTGGGCACGCTGGGCGGTCACCAGATGTTCCTTAACCAGCGGCATGACCCAGTCAATCCGTTCTCTCATCTCCCGCACGTGCTCGACGAGGCCATGAAGGGGGGCGGGCTGGTTCTCCCAGGCTTCCAGAGCCACGTCTAGAAGGCCCCTGGGCTGTCTCCCAAACAGCAGTTCGAAGGGGGTGAAGCCTGTGGAGGCCTGTGGTACTTCCCGGACTCCAAAGAGCACGTACGGGATCATGAGGTCCCAGTAGCGCCCATCCTCGGCCACCACCCGCTTCACCATCCGCTTGAGCGTCTGGTTGAACCACTCCACCAGGCCATCCGTCTGCGGGTAGTAGACCGACGTCCTCAGTTGTTTGACCTTGAGGAGGTGACAGAGGTCCGCCATGACCCGGGACATGAAGGGGGTATCCTGGTCAGTCAGGATTTCCTTTGGGATCCTGACGCGGCTGGCCAGCAGATTTGGATCCCGACGCTGCTGGCCAGCAGATTTGGAGCACTTCATGCTTCCTTCTGCTGACAAGCTTTATGGAGATGATGATTTCATTTTCCAGCAGGATTTGGGACCCACCCACACTGCCAAAAGCACCAAAAGCACAAATGACCATGGTGTTGGTGTGCTTGAAAACTCACCAGACCTGAACCCCATAGAAAATCTATGGGGTATTGTCAAGAGGAAAATGAAAACAAGAGACCAAAAAATGCAGATGAGATGAAGGCCACTGTCAAAGAAACCTGGGCTTCCATACCACCTCAGCAGTGCCACAAACTGATCACCTCCATGCCACGCCGAATTGAGGCAGTAATTAAAGCAAAAGGAGCCCCTACAAAGAATTGAGTACATGTACAGTAAATTAACATACTTTCCAGAAGGCCAACAATTCACAAAAAAATTTTTTTTTATTGGTCTTATGAAGTATTCTAATTTGTTGAGGTAGTGAATTAGTGGGTTTTTGTTAAACATTAGCCAAAATCATCACAATTAAAAGAACCAAAGACCATTAAAAGATACTTCAGTCTGTGTGCATTGAATTTATTTACACAAGTTTCACAATTTGAGTTGAATTACTGAAATAAATGAACTTTTCCACGACATTCTAATTTATTGAGATGCACCTGTATATGGTATATATATGTATATATATTGCATACAATATATATACATATAATTTAGGATGAAGACATGACAACTAATCTAAAATGAATCATCTTATAAACATCTCAGAATACTAAATTGTACTGCCAAATGTATATTTAGTTGGTCAGATAAAAAATTTGCCCTATTTTTTTTTACGGTTTATACACATTTTTATACTCTCATATATTCGTATATACTTTTAAGTACAGCTTAATGTAAGTACAGCTTATACATACAAGCTGGATATATGTATGTATGTATGTATATATACGTCCTCTGTGAACCAGAAACTATAATAACTAATGCAGCATAATGTATTTTTGTACATTTTGACAGTCGGACACGAATTAATGCAAAACAACAATACGGTAAAATAGGAAAGAATAAAACACCAGGATAAGATGATGTGCAGTGTCATTTCAACTTGTCCTTTACATATTGTACCTTTAAAACACATTTTTAGTCTCGCTGAACTGCATGTTAAGCGCCTTCCTGTCTCCCTTCCGCAGTTTTTATCTTACACTGATGTCTTTATCAGTTAAGTACATTATGTTGAAATATAAACTGCACACGCACCTTCTTTAATCTGACAATACGCCATGGACAAATAAATATTTCTGCTTCAGAATAACGTTACTCTGATGAACAACTCTAGTGGACCGACCCCTTTCCTTTCCTCTCCTCTCCTTTCCTCTGTTATGCGCTAGAGTGACGCCCTTTGGTGACGCATAATTTATGCATTTCAGGGCAGAGATCTCTAAATAATATTTAATCAAAAACGAAAACGAATTTTTGTCACTTACTATCTATAGATCAGAGAAAAACAACCATCTGTTTACCTCAGTGGCGCCTCTGTTGGTGTGACAGAAGCACACGTACGGCAACAGAAGAGGTACAAAATACAAGCTGTTCGATGCCTTTGCGTGTCAGCAGCGGTGATGCCTTTTGCTTATGCAGTGCTGCGATTTAAAATATGCTGTTATTCATACGAATTGTTACAGAAAATTAGTTTTGATTTATTTGGATTTTTCGGAATCACACGGAAATACAATAACATAAATCAAAAAGGAAAGTTCAATGTAAGATACAATAGCATGACCACTGCAAGAAAAATTAAGAAATATATCTTTCTTCGAAAAGTTTGAATTACATTTGTATTAAAGGACTTAATTCTCCCAAAGAGATTTAACCAATTGTAGACTAATTGAAGCAAAGTCTCTTCCTCAACTTTGCAGAATACACAAAGGTTAGAGCAAATGATCTATCTATATCTAAAAAATAATAACAATGACATAACACATTTTTAAAATAAAGTAAAAATTTATTTATTCAATTAAATTGTCTAAAACCACATATGTGAATTATGTGTTTTGTTTATGGAGCAACCTAAGAAAATGTATATTCAGGACTAAAAAATATCTGTTTTAGTAATAATAATAATAAATAATAATAATACCTAATAGAGAATTAGTTCAGACATAGTAGTAGTAGTAGTAGTAGTAAAGGTTACAGGGAAAGTGTTTTAGTCTTTTTACTTGGTTACACCACTTGACATTTGATTAATTCAATTTCACGTTTGTTGAAAAAGGTATAAACATTTTTCAAAATGTATATTGCCAACATAAATAAAACACATCACATTTAGTCTTTTTAGGACATATTCATTGGTACTGAACCAAAAATCAAAAACATATTCAATTTAATGTAGCTGAGCACCAGAACCTTTTATTCTTTCTTTACGCACCCAATGTTTCAGACAACAATATTTTCATTTCTCAGGAGGAAACTAGGGGGCAGATTTGCAACAAAGTGACTGTAACATGAGAATGAATGCAGCGGGAGGGTGGAGTGATGTAAAGATGTGGGGGAAGTTTAAGATCTTAACCAAGGTGGGAGAGACCACTGAGTCAAAATGGTGCCTCAGTACAAGACAAAGAGGCTGAGACTGCAGCAGTTCCCATGGTAACAGAGCAGTGAGAGGGAAGGTTCACTTGTTCAGAAGCTTCAGCAACATCACCGCCAAAAAACACAAGAAGTGTTTCACGCTATCAAATGTTTCACTATCATTTTTGACAATATAAATTCATTTTGTGAGATTTTAGTTTTAAATACACTGCTTTGCCCTCCGCCTTCATCCACCCTATGCTGCTGGAAAGATGGTATGAGCCAGCCCACAGAATAAATCAATCCCAATAGGGGCCCCCTCCCTCCGGTTGGCACATTCCACTCACTGCAGAGGGGGGATTTATGTATGTACGAAGAGACTGGTGTTCATTGTAGCAGAATTGCAGTGCACTGGACTGTACAGAACTGGGTAGCATCCACACTGTCTATGAGGGTGCGGTCCGGCTGCACTGAAAGCAACAACACTGACAGATAGAGAGAGAGAAGGAATAAGACAGAAGAGGAGGGAGAGATATCACCACAAGAGGAATACAGCAAGGGTAAGAAATAGAGTGAAATGGAGAAAAGAGGGTAAAAAAAGGCCAAAAATAGACAAATACAGCACTCTTGTCTTTTTTATGCATCTCGATCTCCATTTACTCCTATTTTCTTGTATGCATCCTTTTAAATGTATTGCTTTCTTTTAATTTGATTAACTGAAATTCATTGCATATTTTGTTCCCTGTATCATATTTTCATATGTAAGGGTCTTATATTGCCATTTGTGCATCTGGCCTAGTTTTTTTGCTGTCTGCAACACGTGATTTCTTCATCTATAGATGCCTAAATGTTTACATTGAACCAGATTACATTCAAAACGTCTGTTTTTGTTTCTGTGCTTTTGCTCTGAATAATATGGTATATTCCATGAGATGATTGGATCCCTGCAAGCACAACCTATGTGCAAAATGGGGCCGGCATTCCCCAATACACTGCTAAAATCCTATTCAAAATCATTAATGCTACTCATTGACCATTTTAGGTATGGATGTATATGTATTTAGTTGATTATGAATAGCTCTAAATCTGTTTATAGAAAAGATTCTGATGATCATCACCTGGAAATGCAGGGTTTCAGGATGATGAAATGTGTTGCTATCAGATCATTGCAATCCAAGGTGAGGTTTTGGTTTTCTAGGGCAGCAGCTTTTAGCAAAGCAGTAGTAAATGATACCGAGGGAGGAAAGACAGGAAGTGAAGCAGAGGGTATGAGAGTCTTGGACCACAGGAAGATGCTTCCACTAGAGACTGTGCACTGTAAACAGAATCGGTAACCTTTTATGATAAGGTTTCATTTGTTAACATTAGATATTACTAACACTATAATGAAAAATGCCTCTAAGGTATTTATTAATCTTAATTAATGTTAATTTCAACATTTACTAAGATCAAAAGTTGTTTCTGTTAATATTATTTAATGGACCTGAGCTAACATTGGCTAACAGCTGTATTTTTATGAAATAATGTTAACAAGGATAAATACTGTAACAACTGTGTTGTTTAGTTAAACCATTAACTAAAGGACCTTATTGTAGTCACCTCAGAATCTGTACATAATTTATCCCCTAATTCTCTATATTAATAGTTGTAGCATCACTTGATCAATTACACTTTTCTTCAGGGTTTTTTTTATGTGCATCTATAAGAACCTTTAACATCCATGGAACCTTCCATTGCACAAAAGGTCTTGATAGTGGAAATGGTTCATTGAGATTAATAAAATGTTTTCCACATTGGTTCTTTTAAGAACTGTTCACTGAAATGTTCTTCTAGGAACCACAATGGTTCTTCTATGGCATTGCTATGAAAACCAACTTTTGGAACCTTTATTTTTAAGAGTGTAAGAAATAATGGTTATTCTAAGAACTCTTCACTGGAAGGTTCTTTGGAGACCCAAAATAGTTCTTCTGTTGCAATCAGGCAGAAAATTTAAGACTGGGGGACAAAATATACTTTATGGCCTGGATATGATATGAATTTGTTAATCCAGATAGCGATTAAGTTGTGTTGAGTTATTGTGTGTGTGGTGTGTGTGTGTGTGGGTTCGTGTGTGTGTGTGTTGTGTGTGTGTGTGTTCGGGTACGGCGTTTGTGTGACAACATTGAGGACAATCAAGTGTATAATGACATGGTTATGACATAGGTATTACAAGGAGAAGTTGACTTTTCAGGACATTACCCCATGTGCCCACTTTTCAAAATGCTTTTAAATCACACAGAATGGAGTGTATTGAAAATCTGAAAATGCAGAAAGTTTCCTGTGAGGGGTTGGTTTAGGGGTAGGGTTGGTGTAGGGCAATAGAATTTACGGTCTGTACAGTATAAAAACCATTACGCCTATGGGAGTCCCACTTTCACAAATGTAAACCTGTGTGTGTGTGTGTGGCAGGATGAAAGGAGACACCCCTGTGAACAGCCCCATGAGCGTCGGTCAGCAGGGAAGCTGGTGGAACAGCTAAAGATTGAAGCCAGTTTTTGTCGAATCAAGGTGAGGGTTGCCATGCAAAATAACCAGAAAATGTGGCAAATAGGAAGCAGATCAGTGGTAATCCTGCCTGCCTATAAAAATGTTTTATTATACCAGCCCGTACGTAGCAGAATAATTTGTATCAGATGTGATCAAAGATCTGGAATCAGGTTAATAGGTATGACCTAATTCTACAATCCTCCCGGTAAAGTCTGTCCTACAAGTACAATTTGAAGCATTCAACAGTCTTTAAGCATTGACCTCAACCTTGCATTTCACTCATACAATGTTCTATTTAATTAAAATGCTGTTTTAGCCAAGATAGGAAGGTGCCGTGTGTAAGGCAAGACAGTGAACTGCTCTGAGATTTTGGGCTATTTTGTATCCATTACTTGTCTTCATTTTAGACTGGTGGAAAGAAAACATTCAAAATACCCATTTAAGTGTTCATTTTATTATGCTTTATTTATTTGTGTGTAGATTTCAACTGCAAAGCTGCTTTCTCAAAATGAGTTTATTCCCATGCACAGAAACCTCCCCTTCAGTAGCAATTACATACATTGAACTTTAGTTTTATTTACATTTTGGAGGTTTTTACAAGAGAGTTTGTTCATATAACATTCACCTGATTCATATAACGTTTTTTTGTGCTTTTGATAGCTTTTTCTGATTTATGGAGTCATCCAAATTCCCCTCTATATAACTCTCTTGTCAAATGAACAAAATGAAACAAGAATTTTTGTCTCTTCTAGAAATGTATGCAAATTAGTGTATATTTAATTAGATAATACCATACTTGCATATTTGAACATAACATTTGATAAAACTTGTAATATAAAATAATTGATAACCTGAGGAAAGCATATGTTCATTTTTTTTTTTTATCTTATTCGCCTGCAGTGTCTTGTCTTATAAGACAAAGACTTTCAGCTTTCTTAGAATCAATAGCTGTTTGAGTGCTTTTCATTTCAGCACTGACAATCTGTCTGGATTCTTAGGTGTCTAAGGCAGCGGCGGACTTGATGGCCTACTGTGATGCCCATGCATGTGAGGACCCTCTCATCACCCCTGTGCCCACTTCAGAAAACCCGTTCAGGGAGAAAAAGTTCTTCTGTGCTCTACTCTGAGCAGCACACAGGAAGAGCAGGATTAGTCTCATTTAGATGATAATGATTTGTGTATGCACATCACACAACACAACACTCAACAAGACACGACACAGCAAAATAAATCCCAAATTAAGCTTTAATAAATGCAAAGTGGTTTCTAAACTTCAACGATTGACAGTGCAAAGACCAAATGTACAAAATCATGCTTGTGAGGATATTTTTATTCTCCTGTTTTTTTGGGAAACCCTGTTCCTTTTCATTAAGGGGACAAAACAGCATCAAGATTGATGCAAACTGATTAGATGAAACACACACTGATACACACATATGCAAGCACACAGTTTTTTTAATCAAGCAAAAGGAAATAGGTGTGGGTCTGGATATTTCAATAATTTCAAATTTTATTATATTTAAGACATTCGTTATGTTCTTCACATAGCATACTATGGTGATTTACAAATTCTATATGTATATTTTGATTTTTTTAAATGTTTTGTTTGAGGTTACTATGTACGCTGGTTGACATTTCTGATTAACTGGTAGAGCTGTTAAAGTTTAGATTATTGTGAGAAAGTGAGACTGCTAATACCTACACACAAATGCCACCAGTGCATAGCACTCCTAAAGGGGTTTGTAAAATGAAATTTATGTCCTAAAATCAATTAAATTTTTCTGACCACTAAAACAAGTGGTATCTAGTCTGGAAATTAGTTTAAAAGATAAATTACTGAAGAAAAATGTAAAGAGAATATCTGTTCAAACTTGTGGTCACAAGTAATTAAAATAATGCAGACAGAATCCAATGAAGGAATGAATAAATATTTTAAACACAACACACTTAAGTGTACTGCTTATTGAGAAAAAATCACTATTGTTTAACAATTTGTGCTCAATTTTTTATTTTATTTTTTGGAAAGGAATTTAAAGGTGACATATCATAAAAATCTGACTTTTCCAGGTTTTAAGTGCTATAATCAGGTCCCCGGTGCATCTACCAACCAAGGAAACGTGAAAAAGATGAACCCAGTAACTTTGTTTTGGTAAACCTTTTTCTGCAAGCGTCTGAGAAAATGAGCGTGTCTGATTTATCTCCCCTAGTGACATTGCAAAGGGATCTCATTATAATATTACCACCCCTTAATCTGTAAGTTTCCACCCAGGGCGCCGTCATTTTGATTTCGCAAGCGACAACGGTGTAGTAGCTTTAATGCCATGGTGAAAGTTTGAGCAAAACATGCTAACTGTTCTGTCTTTGGCTGCACAGTCGAGCACAGAACAGTTTAGACTCCCAGCCTCAGAGGAGATGAGAGCAGTGGATTTATTGATTTATTTCATGTATATTGCTTCTGCCACACTGATCTAATATAAACAAGTGATTTATTTCCCAGCTGTTCACCTTCACACACATAACCGACTGTGTTTTTGTAACTCATGTGTGTTTTTAACGTAAACTTGTGTGTGACTGAGAACTTAGTTTAGTACTCACATGATGTGACAGCCGCTTTCTGTCCGTGTGCTTTGGATGTGCGCAATCTCACTATGGAATATTGTCGTATGGATAGACAAGTGTAATTGTTTAAAACGCATGATTTCAGGGCGATAAATATGAAAATCAGAACCAAAACAGATGTTTTAGCAGGTATGAGCTGTAATGGTGCAGCTTTATTCTGGAAAAGAGGGCAGGGAACAGCAGCTCATTTGCATTTAAAAGAGACACCCGAAAAAGACACAGCTAGCAGTAACTGCTTCCACTCAATAATAGGGCATTTACAATGATTATTAATAAAAGATCTGGGGGTATTTGGTGAGTCTGAAAACTTCAAAGACACAGTGGGGCACCAGAGACTTATTTACATAGTGTAAAAAGGGATAATATGTCTCCATTAAAATCTAAAGTGACAGTAGTTTTTTACTGTTACAAAACAAAAAACTAATCAAAACGTAAATACAAATCCTTTTGAACTTTCTAGTCATAAAAGATCCTAAGAAAATGTATCATGGTTTCCATAAAATTAAGCAGCACAACTATTTTCAACATTAATAAGAATAAGAAAGGTTTATTGAGCAGCAAATCAGCATACTAGAATGATTTCTGAAGGATCATGTGACACTGAAGACTGGAATAACGATGATGAAAATTCAGCTTTCATCAACGGAATAAATTATATTTTAAAGTATACTAAAATAGAAAACTTATCTAGACTGTAATAATATTTCATATTACTATTTTTACTGATTAAATTCAGCCTAAGAGACTTCTTAGGCTTTCATAATTACATAGGTAACTTTTGAAGAGTAGTGTAAACTTGTGATTTTTAATAATCTAAAGAAAAACAGATGCCTCTTATTGAACTTGTTCGATCAGAACAGGTAATTCCTCTTGTGTAACAGCAGGTTGAGCTGGATTGGTCAAATGTTTCATTCCACACACACCCTATCATTACTTTATTTTATTTCAAAAGAATTAAAATGCAAAACACAAAAAGGTCCACAAATGGTTTTAGAGACATAAGAACATTTATCAGTGTTTCTTTGACCACTCGTGTAGCATTTTAAACATCTGAAAGCAGCAAATGCCAACCAAGGTGTGAATTAGGTGGCTACACTATGCAGAATGAATCAGCCCACGCATCGTCAGGTACACATGCACAGTTAAAACAAATCCAGATTTTTATTAAGGCAATTTAGGGATTGGGGAGCATAAAAGCATACGGCAAAATGATACCATTATGCATCTGATCCTTTGGGTAACATATCAGAGAACAGTGACCAGTTCACATAAACCTTTAAAAGCTTATAAGCACTGTGGCACATTTTGGACATAGTTAAAACCTCCAAACGTTATAAACAGAGAGGGAGGAAGACTTGCAGAACTATCTGTGTTATTGAATTTGGACTACTGGTGCATGTATTGCCTGGAACAGAACTGCATATAAATGGATTTTTGGATAATTTTGTATCATACCCCCAAAACTAAAGATCCAGTGTGAATGATGTTTGAACAACACACATAATGAGCAGTGATAATACAAGTGTACCCATCTAAAGACCTTCTAGTGCGATAACAATTCTGTACTAAGAATTAATATTAATACATCCAAAAATTGTCCGAAAAGTTGAATTGACAGAGTGAGGGAAATGTATTCGGTGTACAAGTCAGCTTGGGGGGGGATGAATATACAACAACAACAAAAAGTCAACTACAGGAAAGAGTCACACCACTCTCTCAGACAGCTATAACAGTCGCCCTGCTGTTTGGTGTTGGCTCCACAAGTATCCTTCAACCATTCCCGAAACAACTCCTCATCTTTCCTCAGGACCAAGAACTGTCCTAGAACAACATATGCCTATGGGAAGAAAAATGAAAGTGAAAGAAAAATGTAAAGTTTCAGTTTCATGACTACGGAGTATATATGAAACGTCTTTGTAAATCATACCTTGTCGAAGCCCTTCTCTTCCAATCTCCTTCCAAGAACTTCACCGATTCCTGCTAGTGCCATCACAGACTTCTCCCCCATGGGCTCTGCCACAAAGTCCTTGTGTTTTTGTGATGTTGACGACATTGTTGATTTGTATTAAGAGAGCGTTGCGGGATTTCAAGTTGACTTCCTTCAGTGGCTTAAAACAGGAAAACATTTGTTAAAAGGTTTGATTTCTTAATAGCCCGAAACTAACTGTACATATAAGTCAAAAGAAGAAGAAAAAAACTATTCAGCTCCAGATATCATTTCAGCTATAGCTAAAATGCAAATGTGCCTGCCCTTAAAAATCAGCCAATTTGCCTCTCATTTCCTCATGTAACGTTATATTGTAACACTGAGAAAGGAAAGTGAAGGCGAGTTGCGAGACTAAAGAGAAAACCAAAAGTGAAACTACATATGATTAATACAACCATCAAACACACAACAAAGAGATGATAACTAAATAATACATTGTTATTATGAAATTATGCAGTTGATAAGAGAGTAAAGTTTTCGTAATTTTCACGCGTTTTTGAGGTCCCGCCTCATTTCTTCGCGTTCAGCGCCACACAACGACAGCTGACACGCCATTCTCTATTCATTTAAAAATAATAAAAACCTAAGTGGCAAACACAACAGAATGAACAGTATTTTTAAACACACGTGCAGCAGAAACATAGTTTACATCATACCTGGACACTATCATCGAGAAATTGCAATCCTCATCCGCAAACGCCGTGCTGTTCAGAGTCAATGTTCAATGCGCCCAAAATAACTCCCACAGCGCTGCTTCCTGATCCCGCCTTTAGAAAGAACACCGCCACTTCCGCTCTAATCATGCTGCTGTTCGGAGAGACACTGGCCCCTGGTGGCTCCAGCTATTTGGTGGCAATCAAATACAGTGGGGATCAAAATTTGGGACCAAACTGCAATTTCCTAAATGTCGAGGTCACTGCTTAGGCCTATTTGAAGTTATCCTAACAGGAGCGAAAGCACAGTTTATAGAGCATATTCTGAAGCACAGTATAAAAAACTTAAATGAGATATTTGAAAAAGAACACTGAGCAAAATTAGAGAACACTTACAGATGCCTCCTAGTTATTTGGTGTTAATCTGGAACCTAATACTAATTCCTTATATATGACAAGCGTATATTAACGAAAGCCGAAACTTTTCATGACAGACGACGGGAAGCCGCTCTGAAGGTAATTGAACCAATCTAAAAAGCCAGTTATCTGCTAGATGTGAAAGGCCAACAGCAGCCATAGCAAGAGAAGTTGGTCGATCCAAATCTGTGATTTCTAGAATATTGCGTCTTTGTCACTAACTCATTCAAGTCCCCCAGAAAGGCTGGTCTTTCACAAAATACAAAGGACAGAATAATGCAGAAAATCTCAATGGGCAATCGGTTCAACACTGCAGCTGGAATTGCTCTCAAGTTCAGTGCTGAACACATTAAGGATCTGTCTCGGCATACAGTCTCTCAACATTTAAGAGAATTTGGACCTTTCCTTCCCTGCATTCATCGCCCAATCAGGCAGCAATTTTTCATGCAGGACAGTGCTCCTCATCATAATGCAAAGTGGGTAAAGCAGTTCCTTGAAGCTGAAAACATTGAAATAATGAAACGGCCAGCCAAGAGTCATGATCTAAACCAGATTGAAAATCTCTGGAAAATCCTTGGTGACAAAAGTTATGGCTAAGAAACCCACCACAGTCACCGAACTGTGGAAGAGACTGGAAGAAGAGTGGACCAAGATGTAGCGAGAAATTAGTGATGTCCTGCAGCACAGATGTGCTGAAGTCATTCACAGCAGAAATTTTAGTTGTAATCTTTCTTTGTGCTACAATCATTGCTGTTCTCTAATTCTGATCACTGTGTTTTCCGCAAAATAAAGGGCTTTTATTGAAGAGCCTTGGTTATTTTGTAAAACACTGTTCTACTAACATGGTATAGCCACAACTAAAATTCCTTCAAATTTTGAATTATGAGGATTACATTTTTTCCTGAAAAAATTTAGTGTTCATTGTTCTCTAATTTTAATCTCCACTGAAGAAATCAAATAGATTTTATTACACTTTTTAAAAGCAAATATCCAAATAAACACGAATCAAAATTGAATATATCAAACATTCAATGTTTTTCACATCACAGGGAAATCTTGAACACAAACACAATGACATAATTTACATTTTTTAGCATCGCGTCGAAATTTGGAGAAGAATTACTTCACAACAGTAGTGAAAATTGCGTTAACAGTGTATGGGTTAATAATAATAGCATAACATTCAGAATAGAACATTCATCTAAGAATTCAATCCACGTGCTAATGAAAACTCATATTTCAGATGAACTTGACAGTACGTGTCATTTTTATGAAGGTATTTTTGGTGCAAAACAACTGAGTGACCGTGACAGCGGAATTTGTAGTTGTAGAGAATAGCCACACATGTGTATCAGTAAATCTGAAGTCACAGACAAAAGTTGCAAACTTGCAGATATTTTTTTCTCTCCCACAAACACAACACAACAGTTACACGTTCTTGAATCCTTCACTGCAGGTGCACAAATCCTAGTCTACGAATCACAAATCAAGAAACTCGTACGCTCACAAGTTTTGCTACTATTGCTGCAGTAAATATGGTGCAAAACACATTCACACACCTGCATCAAAAATGTGAAGTCACAGACGAATTTTGTACATCCGCAAATCCGTAGATTTGCACGCTTGTAGAATGTTTTCTTACATATAAATTTTTTTCTTGGGTGCTTTTTCTAGCACAAACACAAGTGCACAAAGACACCGGCGTGAATCTGCTGCTACGAGTCTCAAAAACTGTTTTTCGCTTGCAAATGACAAGATTCACGCTCTCTCCCTTATGCACCGCCTATCTGTGTGATAAATGGTGCAAAAGGGATTTGTGCATCTGTAGAGGCAACGGCGCGCACTGTTCAAAGAGCAGAGAATTTCAGCCAATCAGAAGAGCTCATTTGGGCGCCTGAAACACGCCCCCTAGTTTTAGCCACAACCCCGAAAAATCGCGAGCTGCGAGCATCTTGACAGCGACAAGTATCAAAAAAGGTACGTGGCTATTTTTTCTTTCTGAAATCATTTGTTTATAGCTAAAATACAGCTACGTTGGTAAACAGTGTTTCTTAGTGAGGTTAGCAAATCTTATTTCACGAAAGGTAAGCTAACGGTAGCCTACCTGCACTGTCTAGTGTGCTATTCCATAGTCTCGTATTAAAATTACACGTCTATAACCGATTATTACTGTATTATGTTATGCTTACCTTATAAAAAATGACAGATTCAGGGTGCATCTTTTTTTCGCAGCGTGAAGTGGCGTTAAAACCAAGGGTACCAGTTTTTTGTCTTGGTGAATAGTAATTTGTATTGGAACTACTATAGTAAACTAAAAGGTATTTACAGAAGCTAATCTAAGAGGTAATTGCCTAGTATGACTATGCTCAGTGTTTGGTAGGATAAAATACGTTGTTATCTCAGTTTTCTTCTTTGAGAATCCTTGTTTTGTGATTTTGCTCAATATCTACTACTATAGATATTCACCTACTATAGATTGCCTGCTGTAAACTACCTTTAGTTTACTATAGTTTTCGATAAAGGTAACGATAACAGAATACAAGGAATAATTAGGGACAGTGTAATTTAATACGAGACGATTGAATAGCATACTTAACAGTGCAGGTAGGCTAACGTTAGGTTACCTTTCGTGAAATAAGATTTGCTAACCTAATTAAGAAACACTGTTTACCAACGTAGCTGTATTTTAGCTATAAACAAATGATTTCAGAAAGGAAAAATTGCCACGTACCTTTTTTGATACTTGTCGCTGTCAAGATGCTCGCAGCTCGCGATTTTTCGGGGATGTGGCTAAAACTAGGGGGCGTGTTTCAGGAGCCCAAATGAGCTCTTCTGATTGGCTGAAATTATCTGCTCTCTGAACAGTGCGCGCCGTTGCCTCTAAAGATGCACAAATCACTTTTGCACCATTTTTCACACAGATAGGCGGTGCATAAGGGAGAGCGTGAAACTTGTCATTTGCAAGCGAAAAACAATGTTTGAGACTCGTAGCAGCAGATTCACGCCGTTGTCGTTATGCACTTGTGTTTGTGCTAGAAAAAGCATCCTAGAAAAAAATATATATGTAAGAAAACAGTCTACAAGCGTGCAAATCTAATTGCAAGAATTCACAAACTGATTTGAGGATGTACAAAAATGTGTTCTGTGACTTCACATTTGTGATGCAGGTGTGTGAATGTGTTTTGAACCATATTCACTGCAGCAATAGTAGCAAAACTTGTGAGCGTACGAGTTTTTTGATTTGTGATTCGTAGACTAGGATTTGTGCACCTGCAGTGAAGGATTCAAGAAGTTGTAACTGTTGTGTTGTGTTTGTGGAAGATAAAAAAAAATCTACAAGTTTGCAACTTTTGTCTGTGACTTCAGATTTACTGATACACATGTGTGGCTATTCTCTACAACTACAAATTCCGCTGTCACGGTCACTCAGTTGTTTTGCACCAAAAATACCTTCATACATTTTCTGCTAAAACTGACAGGGTCTGGAACAGCGCAAACACTCAGATGAACACCAGGGGGCAGTGATACATTAAAAGCCATTTCCAACAACAGCGCTGACAAATGGATTTTTATGCTAAGTAGATATGAGGAAAACTTGTTGATTTACACAAATCCTTTGAACTGTAGAACTGATGCTGTATTTCATTATCATAATGAATTTATTGCAAGAGCACCTACATTTTTGGAGTAAACATTTCAGATGTCTCATGTTGATCATGCAGAACCATCATGGGTCGTGCAGTTATCTCTAACTCTTCCAGGCGCCAATCCAAGAATTGCACATACTAGCCTGGAAAGGAAAGAGAGGTCAGCATGCTGACTCAAACTGGCACAGACAAAAAGTGTCTTGCCATTTGGAAAAGGTTTGCCTGTTATGAAATCTCGAACTGTATCACACAAACCAGTTGGTTGAATTTGGTTTTGTTGAATTGAATGATTTAAGGTTGACTCAAGGGTTTGTGTAATGTTGATTGGCTTAGTCCCTCCAGGATGGTTGATTGATTTCTGGAGAAATGATCAATAACAGTGCAAATGAGCACTTTTGCTCTTTTGTTCTCAAGTTTTTACTTCTCTCACATCTTCTCTGATTTCATTAACACATACTGAGGAATGATGAGATGATGTATTCCTGACGAGAAGCTATTGTTTTTCAGAACAACAAAAGGAAGAAAACTTTTTGTCCCTGCTTGTGAGCCTGCAGGCACTGGGCATGGACCATGTGTCTTTACTGAGCATGAGGGGACACAATGTGCTCTGACAGTGTTTACATGATATCTGAAACTGGAAGGAGGAGCTTCATTCTGAGTTATGCTCCAACTTGCTCATTTTTGTGTCTGTATTTGAAAAACAAAAAGTGCTGAATAAGTTTGTGGATCTCCACAAACATTCAGACAATTACACACTGAACTTTTGTGTTTCTACAAAATTATATATTCAGCCCAAATCAAAATATGCTTTTGTTGTACTTAAATATTCCATATCAAAACATTTATTAAAATATCAGGACGTGTTTTCCTCAATATCCCTGCTGATAGATCATATTTCAGTTTTCCTGATAGGTTAGGAGACCATGTGGAAGCACAGTCCTCTGTATGCTGTCAATGTTTTTCTGAAGCATGGGTCTTTGCTGCATTCAGTGGACATTACATTTATAGTGCAAGAGACAAGCACATAAGGAAAATAAAAGGTAATGAATAGTTTGAAACCTTGAGGTTTTATATAGGAATTTGTTGTTTATTATTTTGGATCTGTGTTCTTTAAATTATTTAGCTGTTTCATCAGTTCCTGATTAACAAAGCAGTCTTACAATACTCCAGAGTCTATTGTAAATTTAAATAAAAGAGCCATAGAGCTGCATTTAATCAGGCTTAGCCATAGCCGCGAGAACGTATTTTGAGCTGGGGGGGCTGAGAAATAAAACGGGGGGGATGTCACGTGACAAGAGTGATGCTAGAAGACTGACACTATATGATGGCGGATCCAAATCCAAAATTTATTCGTTTAATAGCCTATAAGTGAGTGTCTTTGTTGCTGGGTTTTCATAAAAAAATGACAATGAACCACAAACTAGCATTCGTTTTAAATAAGGGAAAATAGCTTATTTATTTGGGTTACAACGGCTATATCCATCTTATTAATTTTGTCAATGCAAAGTAGATGTTTAATATATGCGAATTTGCCATTGTACTATTTTATGGCTGATGTGTTTTAATTAATAAGATAATAAACCACAAACTACGAACTTTTTAAGGTAGCCTAAGGGGAAATCCATAGGCTATTTATTTGTGTTAAACGCAAGCAAAACATATCCTTATTTATTTTGTTAATAAAAGTTCAAGGTTTAATATTTTTTTCGATTAATAATAATGAGCCATAAGCATGCATTTAAAGTAAGGGGAAAATCCCAAAACCTTACTTTTATTTGTGTTACAACGCGGGAACATCAGTCTTATATTTGAATGCATGTTGAAAAGATTCAGAACAACTTAATACAAACGAATGTCTTATGAATCGATCAATCAGAGTTTTAAAAAAAAAAAGAATTGAAGGAGGGTAGGCATATGGTGGAATTTTCACCTTATATAACATGATTTTATTATCTTAATTTTAACTTTATTCTTAAAATATTATGACATTAATTTTATTTATTTAGTTATTTTTAAACATGGCACAAAAATGCTGCTGTATAGGCTACTGAATGCAAACACAATTTTGGCACATCAGCCCAAAAAACACACAAACAAAAAAAATGTATTATAAAAAAATTATAATAAAATAAAAAACAAACAAAAAAAGTCAAAAATAGTGAGTAATTAAAGCATTTATAGATTATGTAACATGTCGGAGTGAAGAGACTCCTGCTCAAGCCCAAAGACAGAAAGCGCATCTGTTTGTTTTCCTAGTTTACAAAAACCACAAAGGTTTTGTTGATATTTTGATTGCACAACACATACAGAAGTAGACACTTTGCAGTCCGAATGATGAATACTATTACCTGATGAGCAAAATGACCGGCGTATTTTAAAGGTTTCCGTGTTCTTAAAAATGAAGTGACGCGCTGGCGGCCTCCATGCCTGCAGAGCGAGCTTTAGCTTCCCTCTCCGCAAACCGGAGGATAATGCGCCTAACACGCGGCCGTTTATATGGTTCACAATGTTTAAATTAGTCTGTGAAATGTTGCATGATATGGTTTTATGGTCTGGTATTTTTAGGCAAGCCTGTTGGTTTGAGAAGGGCTAAATTGATCACAACATAATGCTCTGCCTCTGGGCCACTTCCCCTCCGTCTTTCCTTTAAAAAACAAAAACTTGAATTGAACAAACATAAAATGTTCCAAACATATTTCTAAAATAACTTAATAAAGAAACAAAAAGGAATATGACCACTTTGCCATTAAAAGTACAAACGAAACTATTTTAATAGCTGGGTAGGGGAAGAGAGAGAGAGAGAGGAAAAATAGAGTATCCCAGTCGGACTCGGGCCGAGAATCTCATTTAAAAAAGCTGTTGGCAAGGGGACGTTGCAGGGATCTTTCGTTTGCCCCAAACGCCCGGGGACCATCTGCACTTGCATTAACCAGAGGCTAAGGCCCACTGCATTCTTATTTTGAGTCTGATTTGTTTCATAAAAAGTTTTATGTTTAAATATAAAACGACTTCGTCATTGTAGCATTTTTTTTTTTTTTTTTGTTTTTTTTTCTTGCTGTTGGTGGTGTGTGTGTGTGTGTGTGTGTTGTGGGTTTTTTTGTCAATTAAGAGTATATTGAATTCAAAAAACCTTAAGATTAATTGTTTCAAGAATAGGAAGGACTTAACGTTAAAGATCAAATAGCGCTACAGATGTGAGAAGCAAGATTAGTTGCGGTGAGGTAGACGCTCTCGCTCGTTCTCTGCCTGTCTGTAGGAAAGTGTTGTCATTCTTAATTTGGGAACGGCAGCGACATGTTACAGGTTATACTATAATCCAAAAATCATGGCCAACAAATGATTTGAAGGTCTGTTAAAAGATTAATCGTGGAAACTACTTTCACAGTAAATTGATCAACTTAACGCATCATTTAACCGTGCTTCTCGTCAGTTAGGCATAGGCTAATTTTTCAATGAATTTTAAGAATATATAATTAAAAAGAATGAATATTATGTATTTGTATTACATAATTGTTCATATTGATTTAAACACCGCATACAAGTTAGTGGGTTACACTCCAGGGGGTGCGGGCAGGACCATACCCGCGGAATGGGCTAGCTTCTTAATTACCATATAACGAAATAGGTTAAGGTTGACCACCTCTTTGTCAATAATTCCAATTAATTTGAGATCAGAACTATTATATTCAGATATATATATATATTATAAGATATTATATAGTGAGATATTTTCACTTATTTGTCTTTTTTGAAATAATACATTAAACTTTACACTTTAAATGTAAAAGCATACTATAAATACAGCATGTAGAAATATGTGGGTAAACAGTAGATTTTGAAGATTTTTTGAGCCCTGAGGAAAAACTGTACATTGAGATTCCTGTTTACACCAACCGTGTGTTATGCTGTTTCTAAGATCTTTCTAAGAAAGAAACTCAATACCCTCAACCCCCCAAACGTGTTTATGGAGGTCTTGTACAGTCATGAAAACAAAAGGGAGGAGAAAGAATAAGGCAGTAATGTCAGGCTCTTAAGGTGGACTCTCTTAAAGAGGTCATATGATGCTGCTAAAAAGAACATTATTTGGTGTATTTGGTGTAATGAAATGTGTTTATGCGGTTTAAGGTTAAAAAACACATTATTTTCCACATACTGTACATTATTGTTTCTCCTCTATGCCCCGCCTTTCTGAAACACGTCGATTTTTACAAAGCTCATCGGTCTGAAAAGCGAGGTGTGCTGTGATTGGCCAGCTATCCAGTGCGTTGTGATTGGCCGAATACCTCAAGCGTGTGACGGAAATGTTACGCCTCTCGATGATTCAAAAACATGAAAACCCATTATAAACGAGGCATTCCTTGCATCCAGTGGGGACATAATTATGGATTATAATGACTTATACTGTCTTTTTACGTGTTGCATTGCATGGCTAAAACCATGTCTGCATTTGTGATCGGAGAAAACAAGCGCTACTCTACACTGCTCAAAAAACTCGCTTAAATATATAAAATATAAAAAAATCTTTAAATATAAAAAACTTACTTACAGTTTTTGAGTCAGAACAGCCGGCATTGTAGTTCACTCTTCCAGGATCAGGAAACAGTCCTCCATAAAATGTGCTGCACAAATCTGAATATTTGGGTTGAAATGTTCTGGAAACAGTGTTATAAATACAACTTAACCACTGATTTCTAGTCGTGTCCATTTTTGGAAGACCAAACAAAGTAGTTTCGCTTTCACAACGAAACAGCGTCACACACCGCGGCCTAGAGTAAGCAGAGGCTGGGGGCTAGCGTGAGGAATGGCAGGAGGGTTAGAGTGAGCAGAGGCGGCGGGCTTGAGAACGGCGCGGCAGGCGGATTCGACGAAGGAGCGTCCAGAAGGACATGTGATGACCCCAGGCTGGACTTCCGCTTCGTTCACGGTGAAAGCCGATCTGGCGATCCACAGCGCAAAGTTGATGTATTCCCTCAGCGACCAGCACGGATCAGCTCTAGGCTCCAGGCATGACGAAGTGGATATCATTCTCTTTTGGAAGACCAAAAAAAGTAGTTTAGCTTTCACAACGAAAAACACAGCATCTTCATGACATGGCGGCGGCGGCAACAACAAATACTACAGCGAGAATCAAAGTTATGCCTTCCTTCTTTGCATGAACATTTGGGCAGCGATGCAAAACTTCCCACATCATGACGTAGACATGTAGGGGCGTGTTAAAACGAGCCGTTTTAGGAGGGCGTGGAAGAGTCTTAACTTTTATAAAGAATATCTCTTTGGATTTGAGACTTTACAGGTCTTTGCAACTTTACAGGTCTTCTTTATGCACCAAGAGCTTGTAACACTCCAAAGAGAAAGGAAAAATTGAAATCGCATCCTTTAAAATGACCCTTTAGCACCCCCTGAAATGCAACAAAACTGGATTGTCTGTCTAGAATGCAGGTCAACAAACCCTTAATTTGTTTGTTTTCTTTATACAGGCCATAGAGAAAATAAATAATTGCTTCTGGTTGTATTTAATCTACTAAATCTGTATTACTCATTAAAGCGGAATCATTTGCCCGTAACTGACAAAAAGAGTAACCGATTAAGCTAGCACTGAATCACTCGATTCACGTCCTGGTGATTCCTGAGCGAATCGTTCTTTTGAATCAGATCTTTGGCGGGTAAACATAGGATTTGACCATAGACTGTATAAAAACAGGGATTTGACGGATGGAGCGAAGATATTTTTTACTTAAACTTTTAATTTTAATTAAACTTAAACCATAAATGTAGCAGACAAAACAAATAAAACATACTGGAAATGTGTTTGCGAGCCAATTACATGGTAGTTTCATCACGATGCAAAAAAAGGTTATTTAAAAACGAATTGTTCAAAAGAATCGAATCGCGAAAATGTAGTAGGGTAGGCTTGAAAACAGGTTTTGTGCTGCCACCTTAAATGTGGGCGGAGATACTTGCTCAGATCCTCTTTTTTGCTCTATGAAAGCTTGAGTATCCCTGTGAATACAGACACGGCCGAAATCACCGAATATTTGTCATTTATCACAGATAAATGAACGAAGATTCCCTCATTATTCCAGTGCAGTATTCCAGGTCGGTCTTGTTTCAAATAATTTTAAAATGTAACGTTAGTTGTCCAATTTGCCGGTGTTCTTGATATGTGCGAGTACCACGAGTCGTACCTTTTATGTTTATTCATATTTAGAAGCACTTTTACATTGGTATGTTTTTTTATTGAACTTGTTTATGACTCGTTAACTGCTGTTAATTGAGGCTGAATGGACCACTCCGGTTTACAAAAGGTCGCGCTACCATACATCAACGTTAAAAAGGTGCTTTCAAAACTACGTTAGCGGTTTAAACGAATCGATCGCGTTATACAATTAATTATTTTAAACGTTACATTGTGCCTACGTCAAAAATAGAACAGGTATTTAAAAAAATAGATTCGATGAGGATAGGTCTGGTGATCTGGCACCTGGCATTTGGCTGCTATGTCTACGGTCGCTGAAGGTTTAAGCTGGATTAACTGTTGTCTTTCTAACAGCCAAAATCTTTCTAGAAGGCCAAAAGCATCTTGTATACAAGTGTTATTTTGGGTATTAGTACATCTGTCGTAACTTTTTTAAATTTTTCTTAAATAGTCATCTCCTTGTGAACGATTTTAGATGACGCAACCTTCCGTGTATCTTTCCTGGCAGCCCATGACGTCAAACATGTACTTCCTGGTGCCGTGACGACAGTTCCGTGCTTGCAGCTAATCTAATTCATTTTCTTTTCAGGACATTTGACAAACGGACAAAATGAGCAACGGTACTGAAGTGGATATGAAAGATGTGGCGCTCAATGAGGTGGAGCAGGAGAAGCAGCCCATGACAGAGGGGGAGGCTGGAAATAATTATGCTATCTCGCCTGTATCCGAGAAGAATGGCATTGTAAAGGTGAAGATTCCAGAAGAGGAGAGCAAATTCACTGGGTTAACTAAAGAAGAGCTCATGAAAGTAGCTGGAACAACAGGGTACGGAGCCCCATTTCCTTTCAGTTAGCTCTTGGTGTGGATTTTGACATTTGCAGGTACTCTGATGATTTAATTGCTGTTGTCTTTTTGTGAATAGGTGGGTTAAAGTTCGTTGGGCACTTCTGATCCTGTTCTGGCTTGGTTGGCTGGGCATGCTAGCTGGTGCGATTGCCATCATTATTCAAGCTCCTCGATGCAAGCCCCTCCCTGAGATGAACTGGTGGAACTATGGACCTCTGTACCAGATTGGAGATGTGAACTCCTTTACGGAGTCTTCAAAGTTGATAGGTAAAAACAGACGACTCTATGGGCCAGCATCCAAGCAACCAAAATAGATCTTGTGGGGAGGAGGGAGTGTTAATGGATCACAGGGATGGGTCAGTTTAGGGATTAAAGGCGGATGACAGGCTTTGAACATGTTGAAACGCATTAATTGCTCTGTCTTTATGCTGCTGAATCAACAAGTCTGGTTTCCTCCCTTATTCGCTTGCATGCCATCCTGTTTGCTCAGCGCATTTATCAGTCTGTGAACTATATTAATGGAATAGCATAAATGATTTTAAAGGAAGAGTGGTAGAATGTCTTTTAAAGGGGTCATATGATGCGATTCACCAAGTTTTCCTTTCTCTTTGTGGAGTGTTACAACATAGGCTGATTGTGGTCATAGATAGATCCCTTGAAGTTGTGCAACAGATTAAAGTCTCAAACCAAAGAGATTCTTGTATCAGTTTAAGACTTCTCTGCCACGCCCCCCAAATGGCTCGTTCGAAACACGCGCCCCACGTTCGACGTCACTGTAAATATTGCATAATGCCTACCTGGGGCACACCACATGTGACTCAAAAGAAGGCGTGGTTTCAGTAACCGCAGTTAGTGTTGAAGAAGCATGTCAGAGAGACGCTGTGTGTTCTAGGCGAAAGCAAAAGCACTTTATTTGGCCTTCCAGTAGTAGATGCATTTAGGAATCTTTAAGATTATTTACAACAGAACATCAATGCATTTTATGGAGGACCGTTTCGTGCACCTAGGAGAGGAGGTAATTCTGACTTTGGTATGACAATCTGGCACTTCTGAATCAACTACTGTTTTGTTATTATTTTAAGTATTTGCTATTGACTGTGCAAATGCGGAATTTTGCGCATCGTGTGTGTGTGAGAGAGACAGCGTCACATCAAAGTGGAGTCAGCTGTTTTAACCGTGGCGTGTGTACTGCAAACACACACCAGCTTAATCACTGTGTCTGTCACAAGAATCTGTTCCCCTTTCGGGCTCTGTCTTACATTTATTTTGAAAGATGAAGCTATGATTATGGTAAGGGGCGTTACATTTACAACGAGCGCTTGCGGTGTTCGGCCAATCACAAAGCACTAGGTCAGCTGGCCAATCAGAGCAGCAATGCGACTGTGTCGAAGGAGGGACATTTGTAGAAAACGAAGCTGTTTGAGTATAGAAGGCGGGGCAGAGAGGACCTACACTAAGTACATATTTGAAAAATAATATTGTTTTGTGTTTAACAGTGAAGCATGTCACAGCCTACATGTCCAAAGACCCAAAATAATTGACTTAAAACAGCATCATATGACCCCTAGATGACATTTGAGGTCAGGGACGAGCCGTATCACAGGATTGTCTGGTATGTGAAACCTTCCAGAGTTAGTCCCTGATTGGCTTGAATATTTTGCGAGGCGGTCAGATTGTATTTCACTGCTGACGGTTCTGGGTACCCCCAGTTGGGCATGCCAAAAAGGGTAGGTCTGCGATACGCCTGATCTGACAAGATGAAGGGTCTGGATCAAGTGGCACCGATCCATGGTGTCGTGCGGTGAGCTTGAGAAACTGAAAGTTTGACGGGAAGTGCGGAAGAGGCTGTGATCTACACAGTGTCAAGAAGTCGTAAGGCGGCAACCAGTCAAGGTAGGCATAGGTTTGCTGATAAATGAAGCTGCTACTTGATCTTCGATATCCTTGATTTTTATTTAAACTGAACGTGGCCTATACAGACGCCTGGCAAAATTGAGATGCTGTCTGGATTTAAATAGATAAGTACTAAGATTTTTAAGGTTGATCATTTTAATCGTGATTAATAGGTTTCCGTGGCAGACTAATGTTTGGGAACGATGATTTTTAACACTAACGGATGCACAAGGTTCGCATGTGATGTCTGCAAACAACTAGGCAGAAGACGGACCATGGCCATATAGTCCAAGATTCATCAGGCTCAACATGAATTACATAATCACTGCAATAATGATCCAATGATCCAGGCAGTGTATACTTGTATATATTTATTTATTTATTAGTTTTTCAGTTAATTGTATTTTTATGTTGACTTCTAGGTATCTCTGTTGTTTTGGACCTGACCCCTAACTATAAAGGCAAAGAGCCCTGGTTTGCCGATGCTGTCAGCACTGTGGTCAAACTGGAGGTATGACAATAGATCTAGATAATTGCTTGACTTTCTCAATCTGCGTTGTCACTTGAACTTGATTTGTGTACTTGCGTTTTCAGAGTAATAATTGTGACTTTTGCCTTTTCAGTCTGCTCTGGTGCATTGGCTAAAAGAAGGTGTAGATGGATTCCTCTTCTACGGTGTTGAGAAAGTGTCCACTGCAGCCCCGACCCTTTGGGAGGATGTCAGAGTCCTTATCCACAACCAAACGGAATCAGAGGGAAAAACGAAAAAGTGAGCAATCGATAGTTGAACTTTTACTCTTAAATTAGATTTTTAGTGCACATTCACTCTTTTGTGAGGTAAAGGAGCCACCTTGTGGTGGTTGGTAGGAATTTTTACAAACTGAACTTCAGTGAAGGGGACACGAGTGGGCCGTTTCTTAGTTTGAGATTGTGTTGCCAACCAAACAGCTCCATATGGTGCTTAATACTTCTATTAAAAACTGACTTTTTTCCTTCCAGGGTCTTAATTGGTGTTACGGATCAGTCCTCTCCTGATGACATTGTTGCTGTGTTGAACAAAACTGGTGTGGACCTGCTCCTCACTGGTGCTTTAAGATCCATATCTGCTCTGGACGTTGCCAATACAGTTGATCGCTTGTATTCCGCTTACAGTCAGACCAGACTGGCTTGGAACATAGGTGGGCGTATTGCTGGACACCTGGCTTCATTGGTGGGGCTTGCCAAAGTCAAGTTGAATCAGCTGCTGCTGCTCACTCTGCCAGGCACACCGGTGTTTAATTATGGGGATGAGATTGGACTGCAAGATGAGGTGAGTAAACTGAAGATTTTTATCAAGAGAATTCAGACAGATCCAGGTGTTTTCCTGGAGCAGATCCTAAAATGTTGTTATCTTTCCATTTAGGTGACCAAAAATCCGATCATGGTATGGGGTGACTCTAAACAAAATATGACAGAGGTAAGGAGCATGTGCACACAGTGCTGAATCTCCAAAGTGACCCTATTCAGTGTTGTGACCAGCTTTAGTTACATTTTCATGCATTTATTTTATAGGGTGAAACGACCGCTTTCCATAAGTTCTTCAAGTCTGTGAGTGAAAAAAGATCAAAAGAGCGCTCTTTGCAGCATGGAGAATACTTGCCTTTGTGTTCATCCGTACCTTCCGGCCACGTGCCCTATACAATGGGGCGAAGGCTGGGACGCGAGGGAAGATGGACAATGTAACGCTACCTTGTTATTGCACTTTGAGACAGGCTAACTGTGCCCTCCGACCAGAATTGTCCCTCTTCCACCACATGAACATGCTGAGAATTCCTGAACAGGCTACAGTAGGTGTATCGTAAGCTACGCCATGATAAGATGGTAGGGAGCTTAACCTTCTTGCACATAAGGTGAGCCAGAACAAGGTATAATACTGAAGTTTCCTTACACTACCTAAAGACACATTGTAAACGCACGTAGTGTGAGGATGTTGCTTTTACCTGCGAGCAGAGTGTTTGGATTGGGCCATTCTGTTTGACAATTCTTTGATTGTTATTTTTTTTTTTTTAGTACAAAACACTGGTATATCATCATATTGTACTAGTTACATGGCACGCATGCTACATCACCTGTCCACTTAAGCACGGTATGAGTTATACATTCTTTTGATGTACGTGAAGTACCAGTTCCTAGGTAAAGAAAAATCAATCTGGTTTTTACTTTTAAACCTCTTGTGGGTTTTGTAAATTTGCTACGGCAGTTTCGCCGACACCTATAAAACTGTTGAACGTAACACAAATATGGCTTGTTCCGCTCTATTTACTATGGGAAATAAGAATGCATGGAAACTGATCGCTGTGGAAATATTCTAAGGTGGAGCAGTTTCCTCTTGTGTGTTTTTGTCAGTGAATGTAGTCAGGTTGGGTTCCCTTCGTGGCTATTTTGCATGATTTTTGTGTCCCAGCATTATTGAGATTTAAATAGAGACAATGGTTGAATGTATTAAAATCTACAGCCAGACATGGAGCAACCTCTCCTTGTCGCCACGATGAGGCAATTAGTCAGGTGTCTCTACGGAGTGGACTTTCTTTATTTACGAGCCTTCATTATGCTCTGGAGGCTCCCGGCTCACCTGGCTACTCTACTCATTACAATTTTATACCCCTACTTGGAGAATCGGCTCAGTGCTCTCCTGAGAGTGATGTAGAAGGAATTGTGTTCCCAGTATTTCCTAGGCGGTCCCTTGAAAGAACGGACCTAATCACAAGAAACAAAACTTGTCTTGATGAAGAATATTCTTTGTACAGTTTAGATCTAAAAGGAAGTAAAACCTTAAATAGATGCATGTTTGAAGTCTTTCTGATGAATGAGTTTCCTCCTTGTGTCCTCTACCTTTTCACAACTCAAACTTTTCTAGGTCAATTACCCATTTGGGACCACAAACCTGACCAAGAACCTCTACTTTTAGGCAATGCGCCATGGTCGCGTCTAACCTAAGGGTGTTTTTAAGTTAAACGCACTTTATTTCTCTAAATAACATATTCAAAATCAATGTATTGACCATAAAAAGGACGGAATACCAACAGCAGACTCTTTCTCTGAACTGCTGCCAGTGTTGCATCTGTAGCACTATATGCACTTACTGCACTAGTCGGTTTCCTGCGTCTGTCTCTTTAAGAACTGCTCTCTTCGAGGACTCCCTGACGCATTGCAGGTGGCTGTCAACCAATCAAAAGACACTTCCTAGGTCAGCTGATGAATGCTATCAGACTTCTATATATAAACTCTCCGGACCATCCATTCAAACCTGAAAGCCACCGTTCTATGCTATGGCTTTTGAAAAGAATAATCCAAAAATCGAAATTTACAGTCGATAAACAACGCCGTATAATATAGCGGTTATATATATATATATTATATATCGGGAAAGTTTCACTGCGCAATTTAGAGTTCGAACATTTCGACTACGTGGCGGAGGAAGACCATAGTAACAGGTTTGTTGTCAAGGAGTGCGACGTCCCACTTTGGACCGAAGTACCAAGGCGTAGTGATATCGAAATTTGGGCGCACAGCAGCAGAAGATAGTGCTTGACAATCGCACGGGTGGAAAGCAAACGCTTGGGATTCCGTTTATTTCCTCTACGTGCAAACTAACGTAGTTCACACTAAAGTACAATGGTAAGTAAGCCTTTATAACTCTTTATCCTAATAGCCAAAGTGCAGCGTAGCTACAAAAATGGCTGAGCCTCCTTGGCGAGGTGATAGGTGTGAATGGGCTAACGTTACTGTTAGCTTAGCTCCTCGCGAGCTAACCGTCATTCTATTGAAAGCGCGCGAGCTCCCGGGCTAACGTCACTTCATGTCATGTTAACAGTGCGAATCATTACGTGTGTTTGCTCAGGCTTGTCAGACGGATGTGTTCATAGCTGTACTTTTCGTTTATAAAGCTCATGTGATGTTGTAACCAGGCATTTGGCAGACGAGTTGGGCGTGTGTGTATTAAAGAAACAGAAGGAAAATGGGTTACCGACTCCGAGGGCCTTGGCAGTATTAGGAATTGCGATGAATGACCCGAGACCAGAAATAGTTGTAAGCTCGCTCCAAAAAGCGTCACGCCGATGAGGGCGTTTACCCTTCTGCGTGTCATGTAAACCGCGCAGGGACAAAACCACTAGAGAATAACCCTCACTGAAACCCTACCTGTGAAGACAAAAATTACACACATTAAGACAATGGAGAGAGCGAAAAAAGGTACCATTCAGAAAGTGTTATTTTCCTGCATGATGTCCAACACAAAACCGAATAAGCGGGTTAGCAAATTGCAGATTAAGCATCATCCACAAACAGAATTGTGTGAAAACCAATTTCTCTTCAACATGTGCAGCACACATTTGTCTGCAGTCTTTGTCATGTTATGATCCCATTTCCCACTGGTTTCCTGTCTATATATACCACAGATGCACAAACCAGCACCCATGGGTCAAAGTTTGTGGGCTAAATGAAAGGTCATTATGGGCCATGCCATATTATTTTCCCATATAAGGGGGGAAAAAATAGAAAATAGAAAATGTATGTTTTTAAACATAAATACATTGTTAAAAAAAAATTTAAAAATTGTTTTGTTGTTTTTGTTTACTGTACATAATATGTATGTGTATTGTGTATATTTATTATGTATATAAATACACACACATGTATGTATATATATTTCAGAAAAATATGTTATGATTATATATTAAATATATTTATATATAAAATAAATTATATGAATACAAATATATACATGTAAATAAATGCAAATATTTTCAAAATATATACTACGTGTGTGTGTATATATACATAATATATACACACAGTACACACACATATATAAACAAAAACTTTCATTGCGATTAATCATTTTGACATCACGAGAAATTAAAAAATAGGATTACAAAATTTTAAATCAAAAAAAATATATGTTTAACATTAATTTAATATTTTAAGATAATGCATGGTTAGATATATGCAACAAGTTCCTTTTAGGCAACATTGGTACAAGGTTCGTGGGCCTTTGTATTAAAAAAATTTGGGCATCTTCTTTTATCTCTTGGAATGTTAAATAATAAAACCACGTTATTTTGCTATGTTTCGTCGTTGCGATACCATAGCCGGTAAAAATTGAAAAAATGTTTCGACATCATGCATATACAGCTTCGAAATCACACTGTGAAACTCAGCTTTGCCATCACAGGAATATACAGTATTATATTTTAAAATGTAAAAAATGGTTTGGAACAATATTATTGTTGGTCATTTCATACAGGCTTCCTAAAACCTCACAAAGGTGTAAACCTGAGTAACACTGCTGCAGACACTTTCTTCAGCTGCACAGCAGAAAACAAGGTTATTGGGTTTAGTGCAACTGTGAAACCAGTTTATGCTGACTCTGATATGCGACTTCATTTGTGCCACAGTGATAAGCGCCCATGCTTGGCTCAGATATACTATAGCTTATGCCAGCGCTGATGTGGCTTGCAGAAGCTATTTTACAATACTGCCCTATAAAGAAACAGCTCAAGCAGAGTGTAAGGAAGCTGCTCTATATGCATGCAGTGTGAGGAATCAGTCATTTGTGACATCGGATTGACTTACCAAGGAAACACGAGATCAGCCACTGTGAGCCCTGCGAGAGGAAGAACACATCAGATATCACTTCCTGCTGTCAAACCACGGTCTATTAAATTCATAACAAGTGCTTTTCAGACATATTCTAAATATATACAATGTCAGCCAAAAGTTTGGAATAATTTACTCTTTCTAATGTTTTTAAAAGAAGTCTCATATGCTCACGCCGAGGGCTTTTGACAATTGCAAATAACCCTGTGTTAAATATATTTTTAAAACTTTTATTGTTAAAAAGTTGCAATTTTCAAGCGCTTATTACTCGCGTCTTCGTTCAAGGACTCTCGGTTCAGAACTCATCTAATATGCGGAGAAAACATTTCGCTTACCAGGTTGAATTAATGTTGGTCTTGTTTTTCAGCAAAGAGCGCATACTGACAAAGTTATGTAAAGAACAGATTTTGGTTTATCAGTGTCGTCTACAACAATATGAAGCCAGCAAAATGGTTGTCAACAGGAGCATAACAAATCTTATTGAGCCCCCAAGGGAAAATACTGAATCTGGATATTATAATGATTTCTGTATGATCATGTGACACTGAAGACTGCAGTAAGGATGATGCAAAATCAGCTTTGCATCACAGAAATAAATCAAATTTTTTAAAATATATTCAAGGCAGAAAAGGTAATTTTTAACTAATACTACATCACAATTTACTTTCGTTATTACTGGATATTTGCAGCATAATGCAGCCTTGGTGAGCATAACATAAAAAAAAAACCTTATTCCATTTGTCCAGGTTGGTATAATATTATCTAAAATTGATTAGTGACCACGGGGTATCACAAAATAACACTACTGATCGCCTGATGCCTTGAAAACACTAGTGGCTATGTAAAAGAAAGAATGAGTTTACCATTCCACGTTTCATTCCTAGACCAGTTAACGGCCACCCCCGTATTGACAAACACCAGACCGAACCCCCCCCAGGGCAAGTCTAGGTATAACAGAGCGAGGTCATTTCTGGTCTTAAACAGGGGGGGCCTGGGGTCCCAGGGGGGCATGGGAAGGCGGGACGGGCCCTAGTGATGGGTCATTTGGTGGAAGTGGGGGGTGGGCCCTGAAAGTGAAAGCGTCGGCTCAGGTTACTGGGTATGTAACCATGGTTCCAGTGAGAGGTGAAGGGCGGGAGACAGAGGTCTGGAATTAAACCAAACCACAATTAATAATGCGATTGAATTCCTACAAATCAGACAGACAGAAATACAACACCAAACATTAAAACAACTGTAATTAAGTTCCAATTCTTAGGTAAGGTTACAAGCCAAGATAAACTTGTTTTAACAAGTTCAAATGTAATCATTCTATTTCAGGATAATGAGAAATCAAATGCAAATTACATTTGACAACCAGCTTCACAGTATGCAAAGTAGAAGCTTATATGCAAGATCATTTTCACCTGAATTTTTCAATTCCCATCTCAAGCGCATTGGACCCAAAACAATTAGTGAAAGAGCACCATACCCACGGAAAGTATCCAAAGAACGAAGCCTCCGTCCTGTAGTGGCAGGAATTATCGATTCCATAGAGGCATCTACCAATCTGTTTGGAGTGCCAAGCTCCTGCAGACAAGAGAGAAAGAAAAAGAGCGAGAGTGTAAATTAATGAGAAAAAAAAGAATACTAAATCAAGCATGATGCCATGTTTGAACTACGACAGAAACTTTATATTTGGTGCTTTGCATTTCTTTTTTTGAAGATGTGAAAATCATGCATAGACAATATTAAGAGTGCAAAAAAAAAAAAAGTATAAAATAAGTGAATAGCACTCTTACCGAGTTTATCAGCCTCTCTGTCTCCACTGTGCTCCCCAAGTGAAGAAGTAGATTTGTCACCACATCCAGTCTTAAAAATAGAAAAACTCAATTGTACAAGTTTTGTAAATAGAACAGCTGAAACAAACTGTTCTGGATTGTTTAAATGGCATCAGTGCATTGTGAAAATTATATTTGAAAATGTCTGTACCTTTTAACCGTGTTCCAGACAGCAGATAATGCAGCCAGAAAAGCAAATACCAGAAAAGCAAACAAAATAGCTGGAAAAAGAAAAAAACACTCATCTACCAAGCTTAGTTAAACTTAAATACATTATTTACATTTGTATGTGTAGTCGAGATCAACCTCAACTTTGCTTCACAGTGCATCACAAGAACTCATAATCCAAGATAAAACAGAAATCACCACCTTGAAGTGACTATTGCATGTAACAGACTTCTGGAAGAGCCCTTTGTGAAGGTATTCTGTTGTTCACTTTTGTTTGTAACGTCTCTACAAAAAGCACCCTCTTCCCGAAATGCACTTCAAGGACGCAAAAAGCCATTTGGAATTTGCTCTGATTTATTAAAAAAGAAATCCTCTTTTCATGGTCATGTATTGGCCCAGGCTAATTATCTCTTTCATATTTTTTTTTTTTTTTTTTTTTAAATCAGTTAGTAATCTGTAAAATAAGTGTCATTACATTTTTGTATGTCTCATTTGCCATTATTAAACAGCATTATGTATACACTGACATTTAAATTGGTCAGATATCGCCATTAAACATGTATATTAGTTCAGTGTTTCCCAACCGGGGTGCCGTCTGTCGAGAGCAGGGTGCTGTGTAAAAAAATCTATTTTAATATTTTTAAATTGCCTAAGTTTCCAAATCACTCTATTATATAATATCCATTTCTGCTGTCGCCAATAATTAGAGATGCACAGAAACTCCGGCTGCCGAAAATTAGTTCACCGAAAATTATTTTCACTTTCACGTGGTGTGACGCTCTGCGTCTTATCCCGCTCTATGCGTGTGTGCTCCGCTCAGTCGCTCCACTCGTATACCGTTCATGCTCATCGGAACAGCAAAGTCCACTCAAAAATTGAGCCGACAGGAAACATCGATGTAGTACAGTATTGTTTCTGTCTGCAACAGCCCTACTGTGTTGTAACATGGTGTGGTATATGGGCAACTCTGGTAACGCTGCCCTCTCATTCATTGATCTGCTAACCGCTATGTTATGCTCACGTGTTCTGATTATAATAGCTTTCTAGGACTAAACATTAATTGGATAATTGGTAAAAAAAAATAAATCTCTTAATAGCCCTACTGTTAGACCTACCTGGAAAACTAAAAAGCAATTTATTTAATTCGAAGGCCTGTCGTTATTTTTTTATTTGTGCTATCATTATTAATTTTTTTATTTGTTCTTATTTTATTACTGACTGTTTACTTGTCATTTTTTATTCAATTCAAAGTTTGAAATCAAGCTCTCTCGTGCTACTGCAACAAAATTACCCAACTGTAAAATCAAAAATACACAGAGTGAGCAAAAATTTGTGAGATATTGAGATATAACCGATGAAGTTATAATATATATAGTATAATATAAATATATATATATATATATATGACACATTCTGCAGTTCTTCCCTGCTGTACCGAATATCGATACTTTTCAAAGTATCATATTGAAGTTAGAAACTCAAATATTGTGACAAAATTAATTTTGTAGGGTGCCACAAATTTGTTAAAATTTCCAAAGGGTGCTGTGACTAAAAAAAAGGTTGGGAAACACTGTATTAGTTGACCAAAACTAAGAAGATTTTCTTCCTTTTTTTTTTTGTCCAGAATTATCATAAACAACATTTCAGGCCATTTACATTAATCTTTCAATATTTGGAACATTGACTGATTAACAACAGAAATATTAAATCCCACACAAAATATACATCATATACATTTTTTTTCTCTTTTCAGTTAATAATGTATAAAATAAGACATGTATGTCCCATTTGCCAGTTATTAAATTGCATTATGTATACTGACATTAAATCAGTCAGATGTTGGCAACTGAAGAATTTATACTGGTTGACCACTGGTAAGAATTAATTTAAAGACAAAAAAATAATAATAATAATTAAAAACTAATTGAAGTGTGCAGATGCAAAATTGACTCACGCAGGTAGCTGTTAATGGGCTCAGAATCAGTGATCATCGAGCAGCTGACCAGTGACGGCTCATTCAGGTTCTTCACCCACAGAGAATAGTTCCCCTGCTCCCCAAAGTGGAAGTTAACACTGGATAAAACGAACAAAAAAAATTGTCAGATAATAATGCCTTGATAATAATGGCCAAAGCAAATAAACAGTGAATATGTTTTGGTCTGAAAGCCTCATTGTTCTGTGTTAAATCAATGTATTGATGTCTAACTCACTTGCATTGCTCCAAGTTTGCAGAGGTGCTGTTGAGCTGCAGTGTCAGTGCGTGTTGTGTGCCTACAACAAACCCCACCACCGTAGTAGGGGTCCCAGAAGCTGGCCTTGCAGGTATTATTCCCAACAGCTGGGGCAAGCACTAATGTGCACGCATGCACAGACAACACAGAGATACAGAGGTCCAGTTGGAACAATACTGCAGCATTTAAGGAACAGTTCACCCAAAAATGAGAATTTGCTGAAAATGTACTCACCTCAGGCCATTCAATATGTTTCCCCTCAACGGAACAGATTTGGAGAAATTTAGCACTACATCACTTGCTTACCACTGGAACCTCTGCAGTGAATGGGTGCCATCAGAATGAGAGTTTAAACAACTGCTAAAAACATCACAATAATCCACACATAATCCACACCACTCCAGTCCATTAATGAATGTGCTTCTTAACCAAAAAGTTGTGTGTTTGTAATAAACAATTTCACCATTAAGACGTGTTTAACTTCAAACTGTTGTATCCAGCTAAAATATGAGTCTTCTATTCATAATATTGCCTTGCTTTCTACAGTGAAAACATCTCTGAATCAGGAGAGAAATATGCACAAACCAAGCATTGTGTTGGTGGATTTTGAGGACAACAGGGGATGGACTTTTTCTTTGGAGGAAGCTTTATTATGGATTATGGACTCCTATTTTTGCCAGCAGCTATGGTTTAAAGTTAAAATGCTAGATAAAAATGATAGATTTGTTTCTTATACAAACACACAGCTTTTCATTTCACTAAAAATGAATTGATGGACTGAAGTCATGGATTAGAGTGACGTCTTTATCAGCTGTTGAACTCTCATTCTGACGGCACCCATTCATTGCAGAGGATGAGGTAATGCAAAATTTCTCCAACCTTTTCTGATGAATAAACAAACTCATCACATCTTGTCTGGCCTGAGGATGAGTACATTTTCAGAAAATTCAAATTTTTGGGTGAACTATCCATTTAACTTAACAGCATTACACAGGCACATTAAATAATGTCATTAACATGATGGCAGTATTCAGTATCAATGCCATATTGCATGTATACCCAGAACATGTATATTTGATACCTTGTAACAGTGATCAGAAACCACATATAGCATCATGTCATTCTCAATCTCATTGGTAACTGAAAGGGACGCCTCATCCATCTTCAGCACAGAAGTTTTGCGGTGGGGGTGAGAGGCTGAAAGCAAAGCCACTTCAGCGTCACCAATTATGAAGAATTAGCAACATAAATACATTTGACCTCACAATAAGACATAAACAAACATATGTATATGATCAGAGACTGAAGTAACGCAAGTAACCCACTCAAAAGCTGTCTAACTAGGTATCTTTTGAGTGAAACACACCACTGATGCTCAAAAAATGCTGTCTAGAAATGTCGTTCACCAGGTTTCATGACAAGCCACAGAGATTTTCTTTGAAAAACATATAGAAACATTTCCAAATATAGGCTACTCACCACTCTCTAGACTTCAGTTGCTGCCTCTAATTCAATTCAACCTAACTGTAGGTTTCCTAATGAAACTAAATGGTCAGCTGCTTTGGTGCACTCTACTGCTGCAGTTTTACAATAGTGACTCTGTACCTCCTGCAGTCACATGCTTGCGCTAATCTGCCTCACAAGAAGCATCATAAAACTGCCCAGATCTGCCAAACGAGGGAAATTTGAATAAACGAATCCCCTAACGTTAAATGTACTTGTTGTGGCTGTATAACGTTACATAGGAGCATCATACTATATAGATATTCTAAAGCAAGAATACAAAAGGCTAAGATAAAGAATGATTCTTACACACAGAAAATGTGTATATAATTCAGATTATAAACATATACACATTTATCCACACTAAGACGCTCAATAATTTTTTTTTTTTTTATTTTAAATATAAAGAAGTGCCTAGGCTAAAAAGCTAATAATATGCGCTAGCTGGTTAGCTGGGCGAGATAACTAGTGTAGCGAAACAAAAAGGAACCACGGCATTAAGAAATGTGTTTTATATTTAATATCTATTAGATAGATACAACATTGGTGTTACGGTAAATGACACTCACAGGCAGGTCGATCTGTCATATGAGCTGCACACAGAGCTATCAAAAGCGCAATCACTGCACAAACAGTCCATCTGTATTCCCTTTCAGATGCCATAACGTCAGATCTCACTGCCTCATCCTCTCGGTCCTTTCTTAATGTAAAGAGTTCCCCTTTTTTCATTACAACATACTTCCGATCCCTCCTTCCTAGTAGCGCAAGTAGTGGAAGAGAGGAGGGTCAAAGTACAAAGAGTAACGTTAATCGTGGATGTGTTTAAAAGCTAGCGGTCGCTACCTACCTAAGCAGCATTTCTGAGGCATCGTATAACGTTACGCTTTTGAGACGATTTCAAAGACAAAAAAAAAATGCTAAACGAACTTGTGAACACATGTTTGAACGCGTTAATGATGTTCATAACTATTTTTAAAGTTTAAACGCACCTTGACGCCCACCTATGCTGTCTAAGGTGGCAGTCTTACTATGTACCACTTCATTTATTATTATTATTATTATTGTTAAAATGTATTTATTTGTTTATTATATATTTTTATTTTGTATATTGCTAAAAATTCAGCTTTGAAATCACAAATAAATTACATTTTAAAATATTATTCCAAATAGAACGCCGTTATTTTATATAGTAAAACTATTTCCCTATACGATTTTCTGTATTTTTGATGAAATAAATACAGCCTGGTTGAGCATAAGAGATTTCTTTAAAAAACATTACAAATCTTAAAAAAGTGGATCCCATTGCAAAAGAAAAAAACAATAGGCCTAATCCACATCCAGGCACTCACATAGCAAGCAAAGTAAAAATCCTTTTATTATAAGCCACTTTTGTGAAAGAGATGATTTTTTCAGCTGTCGCTTGAAATTGTCGGGATTCACATTCCGGATAGGGTGGGAATCATTCCACCAGCAAGGAATGTGAACGGAATTTCGGGAAGTGATTTTGACCTCTCTGTGATGGTACCATAGGTGTCACTCACTATAGCGGATCTCAGCTCGTGTAGGGGAATGTGATTTGTAGTAGTGGAGTGGAAGTATGCGGTGCTATATGCAAGCATGATGTCTGAACTTGTTCGAGCTCTCAAGGAGATAAAGAGAGGTGTAAGATGGGCTCTTTTGGGTTCGTTGAAGACCAGTCGTACCGCTGCGTTCTGAATCATTTGTAGTAGGTTTGATTGTGCTTGATGGAAGTCCAGCCAGAAGAGCACTGCAGTAGTCCAGCCTAGAAATGACAAGGACCTGGACAAAAAGTTGTGCAACATGTTCTGTTAGAAAGGGCCTGATCCATGATGTTGTGCAATGCAAACCTGCAAGATCGAGCAGTCTTTGCAATGTGGTCTTTGAAGGTCAGCTGGTTATTAAAAGTTACACCAAGATTTCTGACCGTAGTTGATGGGGTAATTGTAGAAGAACCTAGCTGGATGGTGAAATCATGCTGTAGAGTCGGAGTGGCAGGGAAGACGAGAAGTTCAGTCTTTGCCAGATTGAGCTGTAGGTGTTGTTCTTTCATCCATGCCGAGATGTCTTCCAGGCAGCCTGAGATCCGTGCAGCTTCCGTTGGATCATCTGGTTGAAATGAGAGATAGAGCTGTGTGTCATCAGCATAGCAATGGTAGGAGAAGCCATGTGCCTGTATGATGGGACCCAGTGATGTAGTGTATAATCATTGTGAAAGTGCTGTTTATGTAGTTATAGGGTTAATGCAGAGAGTAAAAGACCTGGTAGAGAGAGACGAGTTAGTTAGGCTGGTGCGCATGTGATACAGCTGTTCTGCGTTATAATTAAAGGTTAAGACGGAGCGCCTTTTGTCTGTCATTCTTCAGACATTACAGTAAATCAGACATATTTTGGTTTTCAAACTGTATTGTTTCATCAGTTAGTCACGTTAGCACTCGGCTAAGGTATCCACCATTATTGTTTTGTTACGTGTTTACAGTTTAGCAGCTAAACTTTAGCTGTGGGCAAGATTCGTTTGCATAAGTATTAAACAAAATGTTTTTATGTCATTATTTTAACAACGGATTGGAGCGCTATATTATTGCTTTATGTAAAGGTGCATGCTAGGGTTGCCAGGTTGTCACAACAAAACCCGCCCAATTGCTACTCAAAACTAGCCCAATCGTGTGACCCCAAATTACACCCCAAATTGCATTCTGGGGTGTAAAATACACGCTTTCAGTCGGGGTTCCCCTGGTTAATTCGCATTCCAGTGCCTAAATATGACGTTATTGGGGTCGCTACAACCCGTAACATCAAAAACAACCGCGGACTTGGCAACACAGATGGCAGCGCTCGCTAACTTGCTCAAGTGCTCCTCTTTGTGCCAATCACAACAGGCTTGGCCAGCTGACCAATCAGAGCAGAGTAGGCTTATAGAAGGGAGGGGTTTACAGACATTTCGCTCAGAACTGAATCGAACGAACCGTTTCGAAATCATGGACCAGTGACTATGTATAAATGTATATTCTGGGAAAATTACAGTGTTTTCTGACCTTAAATGCATTTAAACCTGTTGTAGAGGGCTCCAACACAATATTAGGACACTGTAAAAACCATATGACCTGCTCTTTAACACAAACTAATGATATTCACTGCGTTAAAATACTTTGCACAAGATTATTAGTTCATGTTGTATATGCAGGCAATGAGCTTGCTGCTTTACATTTAAACGGCTAGTTAGCATTTATTCAGCATTTCGCAGCGTGCTTTCAAAATTCCTCTGAAACCCTCTACCTTCCCCAGCTCCACCTGTATAGATCTGCTCTGGGTTATTATATGCTATTTGTGCAGCAACAGTACGTCTTACGTAAATACTCACTCAGTTCATCAGTACTCACATTATCATATCCATACCATGCTAAAATCTGCTATATTGTATCTAATAGCAACTATTGTGTAAGAGTGTTCCCTAATTTAAAGCCAATGGTTTTCCCGTGTATTTAGTCCTGAATAAACTTCAACATGATAATATGGCCTTCAATTAATGAACACCTACCATGGTCAACAAAATCTCTGTCAACACAGTTAGTGGGCAACTAGACATTGGTTTTCATGTAAACTGACAGAGGAGTATAAATGGAGGTCAATATGTAAATGATTTTAGACAATTATATAACATGACATCCCTTTTTGTGAATTATAATTATTTTATTTCTTTAGTTCTACTAACTTAAATTATTTAGGGTCTACCTGTGATTTGAGAACCACTGCACTAAAAGTAACAGGAATGGAAAGCAAAATATCTAGACAGATAAATACAGTTGACAGGAGAATGATCTGGTAATGTGTGATAAGTTACTCAAAATAGTGCAGTGTGCACAAAATAAACAACAGTAAAATGTCTTTAAATGTGTACAGGGCCACAAGCATGTGTCTTGTAGAAAGTGCTAGATTTAATATGCAAGTCTCAAAGACACTCAAAGTGTCAACACAACATAAGCCCATGATGGGGCCCGATCTAAATCCAATGTAACTCTGGAAATTTAACAGTGCATGAGCAAGCAGTAGACAACTGTACTATTTTTAAGCCAAGAAGAAATAACCAAATACATGTATACATTTGAATTTAGGAAACATGCATGCTTGGTTTGATATTCATTCTACTTTAGGCATGTTTCCAGATTGCTTAGACTATTCACAGAGCGAACAAAATGTTAACTAGAGTGAGAAATGTTTGGACATCCCTGACGTTCTAAAGCTATTGGAATGAGGGGACACCGAAAATGATGGAGAAGTATAAAAATTTTAAAAGTAAGTGAGCTGTTTCCATAACTAGAGCAGCATTTCTATATTCCACTGGGACGAAGAAATCCTTGAAAAACATCATCCTCCCTGAGCAGCTCTGTTCTTCAAAGAACTCTGGCTCATTGAAACTGCCTTCAGGGGCAAGTTCCTCAAAATGTTAGATATTCTATTACATCAGCCAGTACCTTGGTATAACTTTAAAGACCATGGGATTTCTAACTGGGCTTCGGGGGCAATTTTGAAAATAAAGACTCCACAAAATGAATATTAACAGTAAGAAATAATAATAAAATAAAAAAAAATAAAAAAATCTGTATGTAGTTTTGAGAGAAAAACTTTTTTAGTGCAAACCCTGAAATACAATGCCATGGATACATTGTGAAAGTGTCCAGACATAACAACTAGTCGTCGGCATCAGGTATCTAATCATAAACTAAACTGAAATAAATAGTGGTTGGCCCATTAAATATACATGCACTTTGTACAGATGAAACTTTCACATGCTGTGTTTAGCTTCAGTATTTAATGATGCAGTTAAAATGTTTAACAAATTGCAACTAGCGTATGTATCTGGCAACTTAACCATGGACAAACATTTATTATGCAATACATATGCAAATAACATTGTTAAAGTGTTGTAAAGTTGTGGTCACAATAGTGAAATTTCACAGCCAAAAAAAGTCAGTTGTCAGTTATCAATACTGCAGTGATGTATGAAGCACAGCTGACAGCGGTCGCTTTCAAACCAAGCAGCTTCTGTTGGTCAACATGGGTGAATCTGTGTGACCAACTCGTGGCATCTTTTGCCCTCACGCAAAATTCCTTATTGGCTGGATTCCTATTGAAATGACTGTATTTTGCCAGTGAGAATTCTCCAAATCATGGTAAATGTACCAAACTGTAAGGGATTGTTCACCCAAAAATGAAAATATTGTCATCATTTACTTATGTTGCTCCAAACCTGTATGCTTTTCTCTGTTGAACAAGAATGTGGATAACCAAATATTTAGCCATTGACTTCTATAGTATTTTTTTCCGTACTATGGAAATCAATGGCTACCATCAACTGTTGGTTACCAACATTCTTCAAAGAAACTTACACAGAAGGGTGCGTAATGATGACAGAATTTCATTTTTTGTGAACTGCCCTTTATGTGACTAGAGTGCTGCAGGAGTGTGCATTTTTTTGTAGGCCAAAACCCTGTTAAGCAGAAGCAAAGCAAGCTCTGCATCCGTTTTCAAGTAGGCCTAAATTCATCACTTTCCTCAGCAATGAAAAGCTTTACCTATGTTCATTGTTATCTTGCTTCTTTTATGGCCAATTTATTTTACTCTATCATCTTATTCTTTAAGGACGTTTGGCTATGTAAGCTGTTGCTGAAAATAAACATTTTTCACCTTCCAAACTAATGAAAACTACTTCACGCTCATAGCTTCCAGCTTCCCATACTGTATATACCTGCTACGACTGTGCAAAATGATTGATAGGCAGAATAGCATATCATTCCATTAAAAACTTTACAAAATCTTTCCCTGGATACCAAAAAAAAATAAACAATAAATAATCATAATATATATATATATTAATTATCTCTATTTTTTTTTTTTTTTTTTTTTGGTAGCCTTTGGTTAAAGGATATATAGAATACCAAGATGCACTTTATTGGACTTCTATTGGATTATTGAATAGCAACAGCCATTCACTGCCATTATAAAGCTTAGGAGAGCCAGGACATTTTTAAATATAACTCCAATTGTATTATTCTGAAAGAAGAAAGTCATATACATAGGATGGCTTGAGTGTGAGTAAATCATGGGGTAATTTTCATTTTTGGGTGGACTAGCCCTTTAATTACTAATCTGTGTCATAAAAAGTTTAATATAACATATCAGAATTATGTTAAATCAAAGAAGTGAAAGTGTAAAAACAGAGTTTCAAATGTGTTTTAATTTAACACGAGAGGACGCTCAGATGTGAAGTGTACAGCACAAATAATGTAATTTTCTCTCTTGCCAGCAGGGCGCAGGAGTGCAAAAGAAACATCCTTATCACTATGTTCAGTAATATGCAATCAATATATGCGCAAAATAAATCAAACTGTTAGTTCAAGAGTGAAAAAGAAAGCAGAACACGGTTTAAAGGTGTTTTAATGTCAAAATCAAACTTTTACATGTCACATACCAAACTTTCAAACCATTCCAACCCCTTTTGATTTGTTATTTGTCATAACAAATGCAATGAACGCTCCATGAGAGAGAGCTTCAAAAACTCCTCTTTCACATAGCATAAGAACAGAGAAATAAAAAACATTTTCCTCACAGGTGCAGGATTAAAGACCGTCAACATGCCTTTCAGGTTAAAGTTCAGTGGTCATTTCTCTACAGGGTAGCAGTAAAATGGTGGATGTTGGGCGAGTACATGAGTTCAGTGTTTATCTCATAAAAAAGTTCAAGTGAATGTTACGCTTTAGACACAATGTTATTTTGCCCTCCCCGTCCCTCCCCATTTTGCAGTAAGTGAGTTGAACTGTTAGGTAAACGTGCAGTAAAAAAAAAAAAAAGAAAGAAAGAAAACACACGGTTTCATATATGTAGTCCGTTATGCACCCCATACTGTACACTACTTACAGACTGCTGTATAACAGCATATTTAGCCTATAAACCTGGCAAAGAAAACACGGCATCTTTAGAGACAGATTCCCTCCTCCCGAGTCCTCCGGTTTCACAAACCCTGTATAGGCCAGTTCAGCAATTTCCTCTCATACAGGCACTGAACTGCAGGTTCTGGGCTAGTCTTTATCAGGTAAGTTTGTGCACCAGTGCTTCCAGTAAAACTGGAAAAGCTAGACAGATTTTGGCATAGATGGACTGGAGTCCACCAGTCCCGCTCCAGACCCAAGGCTGTTCCGTGAAGTGAAAGGGATGAGTCTGCAATCCTCACCGTGGGAAGCCAGGAAACACGCACACTTCGGACACCATTGACAGGTACGGTGAGTCTGAAAAGGGGAAAGTGCGAGAAAACAGGCTCTCCAACAGTATGGCCTTGTGAGGACAAATTCGGAGCGCAGACTAGCTCAGCGTTGATAATGGGCCGAGAACACACACTGAATCTCAAGTTTCCTGAGAGTTGGTGAAATACATGTCAGTTTGTTCTTATCAATCAGATTGTACTTACAATGCATATCAAGAGCTAAAAAAAGCCATTACTAAACTCAATTTGAAAATTCCAGAGGCTTGATGAGATGCCAAGACCTGGACGAGGCTGCCGTAAGATTAACAAAGACTCATTAAAATGTCTTGATTTGTTTGAACTGTAATACAGGTATTTGAACAACTACGTTGTGTGTGTGTCATTTCTGGCTAAATTAAAGATCTAGCTCTTCACCGACCTCGCTTTGAATTCACACACAAACTCGCACACTCCCCTCATAAAGAGGTTATATCCTCACAAAAACAACAAAAATCTGATTCTTATTTAACAAAATAAGCATTAGCTTATCCTCATGCAGTGTTGCCTTTAAAGAAATTTGGTTTAAATATGAGCTCTACTTAAAAGGGATGAGATGCAGTATATTTGTCATTTATAGTATAGTATAGATGTATCTAAACATTGTTGAATGCCCCTGTGTATGCATTTTACACAGATGATTATTTATTCAAATACACTCCAGTGTCTATATACTAGTTGAAGATCAAGCAGGCAAAAATGCTACATCTACGTTCAAAAACGGTTTTCTCAAAAAAGCTCAGGTAGCCAAATGTCCTTTATACAGTACCTACACTTTTACACACATCGGCACTAAATGGCTATCAGACATGTATCAGTGTGTGTGTGGGTGTGTTTGTTTTTGTGCTGTGTACCGAGTATGTGTCACATTATTTAATTGGCTGATTTCAACTCTGAGATCTGATGGGATGGCAATTTAACAGTCATTGTGATAATTGCTCCATTACAGAAGCAATGAAATAGTGAAGAATTCAATCTGAAAGCTTTGAAGCACTACTGAGAGCTGTAGTATATTCCCATATTTGTTAATAAAAAAAAAAACAAGTAGCTTTACAAATGATAAAAATGGATGACCGGACTTTTTTTCCTTTTTTTTTCTTTCTCTAAAAGTCTGTGATGAAAGAATTTACATGTCTAGTGTTTACCATGTGACTGTAATTAAATAACCGTATTGGCTCAGCAACAGGAAACTAGTTTACATTTAGATGCCGCTGTCGCCCTATGATTGGTTACGATTTCCTTTTTCCTGATGCTACATGGTTTTATTTTCATGAAGTGCCACAACTGGATGAAATGAGCATCCATTTAAGTGGTCTCTGATTGGATTTTGTCCATCAGTCCCCACATCGCCCCCTGTCTGTGGGAGGCCTAACATGCAAATGTTTGTCATTGACAAAGTCTATCCAAGTTTATGAAAGAATAAAAGATGATTCACTTTTCTCCTCAACTTTGATATTTTGCATCTAGAGAAATGAACAGATGATGAATTTTTGGCAAGGAGAAGAAACCTGTTTTGAACAGGTATGCGCTAGTCTCTCGATGATCCTCCTGCTCGATGCAGTGAAGTTGCTCTGGGCCGTCCCGTGGCGAGAGGGCAGCCTGCAGCTCACAGGTACACTTCCCTGCGAGACAGAGTGAGGCACGAGGTGGTCTTATAGTCGCCCCCCGTCCTCGTAAGCGGAATGACCTCTGGGGGGTGTGAGTCTTCTTCATCCGGACGATGGCCAAAGCCGGCGCTGCTGAATGTGTCATAGGATGCCGAGGTCATTTTCCGGTTCAGGAGATTACGGTTGTGGTCGCCCATGTTCCTGTTCCGGTCCCGACGGCTGAGCGTTCCGAGCGGATCTCCATTTGCAAGCGAATCCCGGACCTCCTCGCTTCCTCCGCTGCTCTTATCCGTACTTCCATCTCCATCTTCCTCTCGGTCGCTGTCGTCCTCCGTGTTGTTGTTGTTATCGCCGGGCGAGGCGAAGGTGGACAGTTGGGGTGGTTCCATGCGTCTGCGTGGTGATGGTTGCGCAGGCATCCAGCAGGTGTCAGAGTGACCAAACTCATCACATTCTCGTGTGCACTTTCCTGTCAGAGCCACGTCAGGGAGCTGCCTGGGGTCTGAGGTACAGAAAAATAGGCAGTTTTAGGATATCCTGTCAGGGAACTGTCTCTACTGAAATATGCATTGGTCATAGGTCAAATTTTTTTGCTCAGACTGTCAAGTTTTAGACACTCATGATGTCCCTGGAGAATAAATGACTCTGTCTGTCTACAGTGGTGTCCAAAGGTCTGGGACCAGGTTCATATCAGTTTGAGTACTGCTGTAATACACTACAAAGGATAAGGACAAACCAAAACGAGAACAATCCAAATTCTAAGAAAATGTTGTGAAAATGTTAATCTTTCAATTGCTGAAAATATAATTCATAATAACAAGAACATGGTATAAAATAAAAACATCACTTTTGAACATCACTCTACACTATAAAAATACTGTAAAATGCCACAGTAAAAAAACTGTTTAATTGCAAGTTCCTTTACTATATACCGTGAAAAACTGTAGTAGATCTAATGGGACATTTTAACTAGTTTTACAGTAAACATTGTTAAATGCACAGATTTTAGAAGTAAAAACACAAGTCATTATATAATAAAATGCAAACTGATATTCTCACAATTCCCTGAGACATTTAATGATATTTCATAGGGCCCGATACTGCACACCTGTACTCGTGATTACAGTACTGAGCCACTGCAATAGCAGCTCTAATTTTGTATTAACTTAAGTAGAAAGTACCATAGCGCAAAAGTAAGAGAAAAGAATAGTGAAAGAACGCAAGGCTTCTAGAAATACCTTTGAATGGACCTCACCTTAAGTGTGAAAACTAACTGCATAATTATCGATTTACTAAATGAACTAGCCACTCTCATACATATGCTTTAGTTTTCTGTACCCAGTATGTTGACCTGTAAACCCAGTAAAATACAGGTATCGGTACACCAGAAAGTACAAAAACTAAAGTATCGGTATCGGTCATTCCTGGAAAAAGTGTTATTGGGTCATACATAATATAATACCTATATGCGTGCACTAATATTCATGCAACCTATGTTGCTGTCATAATAGTATAGTTCAGACAAAATGCCAATTTTTGATCATATTTTACTCACCCCCATAATTCCAAAACTTTATTGCACTGTCTTGTTATGGTTAACATAAAAGAACTATTCGTGATACATTGGATTTGTGTGTTTTGTCTATACAGTGGATGTTAATGTTTACCAAATCTGTTTAGCTGCCCACATTCTTCAATATATCTTCTTTTGAGTTTTTGATTTTTGGGTAAAGCAAAAGAAGAATAAAAAACAACATATGCGCTTCATTTTTCACTAGTGGTCTCAGACCTTTCTCACAGATGGCTTTTTACCATTTTCCACATGCTCCTCTTCGCCTACGCTCCCTTCTGGTGTTGTCCTTTCATATCCATCCTCAGGCAGCGGTAAAGATCCCAGTCTGGGTCCAGAGGAACTCTTGCTGCTTGGGGTCTCAGAGTCCTCCACTCCACTATCATAGCAGCCTTGATCAGGAGCCTGACTCACCACAGAAAATGTCACTCTTCTGAGGGGCTGCGGAGAGACATGGTATTAAAACATGATAGGTGACAGTAGGTATTACATCAGTGAAGATTATCTGTATATGACCTTTGTTTGATCTGATTTCACAATG
>JADLZN010004042.1:0-128445 GCA_018155175.1 Sinocyclocheilus anophthalmus | reverse complement strand
CAAAGTAAAATGGTCGCCATGGCAACCACGAGGTGTTTTTGCGATGGCTCCATTTCTTAAAATGTTTAGGGCCGCAAACTATACAGGTGTACCAAGTTTCATGCTTTTATGAAAAAGTGAACATTATTTTCACATATCACCTAGACTATATATATATTTTATGAAACAGAAATTCTGTTTACTGTTGAATTACCTGGACACGTGTGACAAAGTTTTTTTTTTCTACGAGTGCCATGTAACAGATGTGCTGTGTCTGGTTGCTGATGGGATTGTTGAGCACACAGCTGTAGGTGTTTTTATCCTGATATTCCACCTCCAGAGGTAGAGAGAGACTGATGTTGAGATCAGACACACTGATGCTGGACAATAAATTGTTTCCTTTGTACCAGGAGAGAGTCACATCACTCACATTCAACACTGAACACAGCAATGAACAATTCTGCTGTTTGTTGGTCTTTCAGATGAGAAAACACTGTGAAGCTAGCTCTGCTTTGCGTGAATGACAGCATACTGGCCAGCACGAGCTAGAAATATAAATATTATTTCAGAAACAGGTACGCATATTGACATCTAAACAATTAAGGAACATAAACATTTAAATACAAAGGTATTCATGGAACTTAGCATGGGGCAAGCTTAATATGCCGTCCTTAACTCATGGGGATGCCATTGTCAGTCTGGATTTACGCGTTTCATGTCAATTGCTTATTCTCCGATCAACCCCCCCCCTCCCTATTTGCCTACGCTATTTACGGAGGTGGCCCTAGTCTTGTATTCCGTCACTATGTATGATCTTTGCTCTACGATTTGTTAGACCTTCCGGAGCGGGGTACGGTTTAGAGACGACCCAGGGTTAATTGCCTCGGCTCATTGCTACGAATTCACGACTATTGGCGAACTTTGCTAAGTATACATACGATTCAGCACAAAGTTTGCCTGGAAATATATGCCCACTTGTAAACTATGTCCGCGACGGAAATGGTCCTGAGGATCGCCGGTTTTTATGTTTTTTTTTTTTTTTTTTGTTTTTTTTTTTTTAGCGGTATGTTCCTGTGACATCAGCAGCCTAAGCGCTCGTATAGCTCAAAATTCCAAGAATTTAAAATATAATTCCTAAATAGCCAATCATAATCAAAAAGTTTTAAACTCAACGTCCTTTTATACAGTCTAATGTGATTCCTGGTATCTTACAATGAGAGGAGTTTCCCAGCCTCTCCAGAATTTAGGAGTAACTGCGACGTGCGCTGAACAAAACTCTGCATTTGCAGGCGTGAAGTGGGATTCTGACTAATGAGGGGGGTAAGTCTGATTGAGCCATTGGGTTCCAGACATACTCAACAGATATGTTAGGCACCCTCCATGCTGAAATCCCAAAGAAATACCATCAACAACCTAACGCTGCCGTTGGCTTGTGTTTTAGCTGGTCATCCCAGCCTCGCCGTCTACTTAGCTAGGTCCAGCAGGCCTGGTTTTAGAGCGGGTTTTGGCCACTTCCTTAGCCTAGGCTAGGCTGGGAGACCAGATGACGATAAACCCCTAAAAAAGATTGACACATGCCAGGTATGGCGAGACCAGATAAAACCAGCTTGACGCCCTCAGCAGGGCTAGGGAGGGGAGACCAGATAACAACCACGCTACTATCCAAGCTTTAAAACCACGCCTAATACCAGCCAACCCGAATTAGGTGATTTTAGCTGCTTCTTTTTACACATGGCACTTCATACATTTACTCTGATGGCATAGCCAATCCGATTGCAAAAAGACAGTTGCGCTAATTCTATACCATTGCCTGTAGCCCACAAAGCCCTGACATGAAGAGGTGCCGTACGCCACTTCCTACGCCAAAAGTATGCAGAGATTTATAAAAAACACAAGTTGACAGGAAAATTTGCGCCACCTGCATGCCAACAAATCTCTGACCCATTTGTGCTACGGCTTTTTTCCTGGCAGAAAGATAAATATTGAAGTGGAAAACAATGATTTTAAACTGTTTTTCTTTCATCATTATACATGTTGAAGAAAAGAAAATATGCAGATTGATCCTATTGAAAGAAATTTAGCCTTTCTTTATTTGTACTACCTTTGCATTGTGACCCGCATATATTGTACTAGTTTTTATTAGTCGAAAGTGGATTTATAAGAAAGACACCACCCGTGATATTGTAATTGTTTTATTAGGAAAGTGTTTTTTTAAGAAAGACACCACACGTTATATTGTAATTGTTTTAAAGCATTTATTGAGCAAATTTATTGGTTCTGTGTGACAGCTTCTCCGGTGCCGGCGGCCTTGCCATTGAAGCCTCTAAACAACCGAGCTTGCAAATAATATATCTTTGTTTTTATTTCTGTTTTTTATATTAGTATTTTGTTTGTGCCCTTAACATATGGTAACCAGCTGTATTATACAACACTAAACTGTTATTACTTAACTTTAACTATAGAAAGATCGCCTGTCTGCCCAAAAGGTGTTATTCTTACACTTTTTTTTTTTTTTTTTTTTTACCTTGAGCAGAACAGGGACCAGAGGAGATAGTCTTCTGTGATTATTTTGGAAATAGAGCCTTTGAATGCCCTTATAAGCAGATAGGACAGATTTAATATCTTCTCGTTTACCTAACCTTGGAGCAAGTAATAAAATAAGGTAGAAGGTTTCTGTTTGCCTGATAGGAAATTTAGCACCGTAAAACACATTGTACAATAATATATCCACTGCTGCATTAATGGAGATAAGCCAACTGAAATTACTTTATAAGTCATTTTATTCTCTATTATAAGGCAGAAGAGTTATAAACAAAACTTATATGAATTTTGATATTTAGACATATTTGTAGTGGATGCGCTTGATTACTTTTCTTGTGGTTATGTTATGTTTTAATGACAGCGAGGTGCACAATAATTTATCTTTAAAGTAAACTGCACATCTCATATTATGAGAAAATATTTTTAGCGAGAACAATGATCAATGAACAATGATGCGCACTTACTTTGATATTATGGCAGACACTGCTGGCAAATGTTGGTGGAACGGGTATTACGTTCCGGTTTAGAATAGGACCATTGACAACTAGCCTGTCACACCCCCCCCCCCCCCCCCCCCCCCCCTCGCATGTCACGGAGCTGTTGAGTATATGTGAAGGAATGCTCACAATATGAAAAATACCATGTATCGGCGGATACAACTTGAAGAAAACGGTAAGATTTGCACGTTTTCTTTTTAAAATAATTTGTCAATGATAGATTCAGAGTCAGATAATTGTATTTACACTGCAATAAATATAGGCCTATATTTTTTTCCACTAAAAATAGCTAAAAGATGTTTACCTTATCAGCAAAACTGCATTAATTTATTATAATTAAAAAAAATAAAAAATTTGAAAGTATAACTTGGGCAGTGGACTCGTATCTCTGATGAACTATTTAATACTGTAATCATTTTATTATATATTTCGAGTATATTTATTTCTAAAACATAAGGAATTACGCCAGGATGATGTTTAGCCCCAATAAAATTTATGGTATGGCACAAATGGCATTTATGATACATATATCCATATTCCTTAATGTCTCCTATGCTACCGTGACGCACGTGTTAAACATGGCTGTCAACGTGGATGGCGAATATGCTAGAAATGATATGCGATGAGGTTATGCATAGTAAAACTCAGGGCGTGGTGTATAATCTCCCCAATCATGGATGATTTCGACGGGAGGATGTCGGGTAAGTGCGGTGTTTTTCGATGCCATGTACACACAATACTTACCCATGACATGCAGATTATAAAGAAGGATATTTTGCCTTTACGCAGGTTCTGGCGGTAACGCCAATGGTTCTACTCAAATCTGAAAGCTTTTTGGCGCTTACGCCCCAAATCTAGCTTTGGTCGGCAATACCGTACACTTTTGCGAGATAGAAAATCTACGGGCACGAGTTTTTAAAGTATTTTTTAATTTTGACCCCAGGTGTAATGCCCGACTCTGAAAATGCCTTCGGAAATGCGATTTAAATCTGCATCTCCTCAACCACTTACAGGGCTTGATGGAATATGGGATGCATTCCAGATGAAACTGGACAAGTATAAATGTATCTGGCTGTTGAAACCAAGCAAACATACACTCGTTTTCATCCTTCTCCACTCTCTGAGGCAGAAGTCTCCAAAACTCATCCTTTCTAATCATCCTACAACTTGTCCGCTTGATCCAATTCCATCTCATCTCCTTCAAGCCATTAATCACTGCAGTTGTACCTGCACTCACTCACACATCATTAACACATACCTTCACACTGATGTCTTTCCCCCAGCATTTAAACAGGCTCGTATTATAACCCCACACACGGTTCCGTTTAATGAAACCGATCTTCTCAGTAACCAACTCTTTTAGAGAACTACCAGAGGCCGGAGTTCCCTTACCTTTCATTGCCCCACCTAAAACATCTTGAAATGAGTGTGTCATTCAACCAAGTCCAGCCGTTTCTCATCACTAGACCAACAATACTGCAACAGAACCAATATAGGCATTCTAGAATATTTGTGGACATTCTTTTTGACCGACAGATGCCCTTGCATTTCAGTTGTTGAAGACTATTCTCTAAGACTGGCCCCGTGTTTTAAGATGCGCGTGAGCCTCCAAATTTCTATATTTATTTTGCTAGCGATCTGTCATGGCCTGCTTTTGTACGCTCGCACACACGATTACTCCTGTCACCTTGGCAATACTTATTGCAAAATGGGCATACTACAGGAGCCGCTACGCTCAGGGCGTTTCGAGTCTTAACCTCTCAGATGGTCCATTCAAGGTATCTATGAGCAGAAGTTGAGAAGATTCGTCCAAGACTCCACACATCTAGCTACTGGGGTAGCCTCAAGCTCAGTTTGAGGAACCATTCTCTCTACTGTAACTACTATGCCAGATCACATAGGGTTCTGTCATTCAGAAAACTGGATTTGCATATCATTGCTATGCGGCCTGACACTCACTACTAACCTCTCATTCCATTCTGAGTGATCCGACGGATAAACTGCCTAGCTCTCCATGCATGCTCTAACAGACATTTCTTGTTGCGAGACGGACCATCACCTTCAATCTAATGGCACTAAGACGATAGCTTGTGGTTTAACAACACCCATCCACTTATCAAAATGATCACCATCCAGTTAGGCACATCATCAACAATAACTACCTTCAAAAACAGCTAGAAACCTATGAGAGTTGTGTGATAAGCTAAATTTTTTTCGACCACATTGACTAAAACTACCTGACGTCCTGCCAGATTTGCCTTTCATACAACATAGGTACGATCAGGCCCTTTCCTTAAGAAAAAATGCAACTACAACTCATTGACTTCACGATCTTTTCTATCTATCCAAGGCTGACCAGTAGAATGCTCTCTCGGCTGGTCTTCCAGCCATTTCTATCAAACCTCTGCAACTAATCCAGAATGTGACAGCAAGAGTAGTCTTTAACGAGCCTAAAAGAGTGCATGTCACACCTCTGTTCATAAATTTGCTCTGGCTACCAGTAGCTGCTCGCATAAATTCAAGGCATTAATGTTTGCCTACAAAACACACTGGTCTTGCACCACTTATACCTAACTAATACTTCAGAGCTTAAATGTGACCTCATCATAGAAGCCTAGCGCATATTAATTGTAGCCACTCACAAGCAGCCAAAAATCACTTTCACAGACCTTTTTCAATTAATGCTTCCCTCCCCCCATGTGGTTAGTGACTAATGCCACAACTCAATCCAAGCAACAGCCGGAAGTCCTGGACCCATCTTCAAGAAACGACTAAAACGCATCTGTTCCACCTTTATTTTACCCTTTTACTCTAGCACTTTCTATTCTGTTTTAAATCTACTTTATCTATATTTATCTTCTTTTTTAAATAACCCCCCCCCCCCCAAAAAAAACAAACAAACACTGGCATTTCCTATTTATATTCTTATTCTGATAGAATTGTTTTTTGTGTGTGTGTGTGTGTGTTTTTATATATATATATATATATCTTATATATATATATATATATACATAAACCTTGCTACTGTGCTACGGACGTTAGGCTACCTGAGACTTGTCATTTGCACTTATATATTGTTGCTCTTTTGTTAGTTTTGACTGACTTTTATTGTCCTCATTTGTAAGTTGCTTCCCCTTTGGCATAAAAGTGTCTGCTATGATTTAATGTAAATGAAACCACAATATGGTGCATGTTATGTTCCTGCTTGAGATTCTCTGTTTTCCTTATTTATGGTCATTCACAGTTCATTTTCACATTATTAGTATCACGTTTGCTATATTAGTTATCCCCCTCACTGCTTGACCGCGCATCGTTATCTAACCTATTTAGTTCTAGACCGCCCCTTCAGTTCTCCCACTTGTCTGGGAATGGGTAGGTCAGATGCTCAACTCTATTGTCGCTATGTGTGTTGTCCCTGATATATAGATAAATCGCCTTTTGTTTTGTAATCCTGGTCCGCAGTTCCTTGCCGCACTGGCTCTTAACACTAACATGCTCAACCGTGACAGATATGTGCTAAACTTTACTGCTCCCAAAATATTAAAAAGAGAATTAAACATGTGAAATGTTTCTATAGAGCCTATATGACATGTTTTTCATGTGTATCGTAAGATATGTCCGCACTAAGGCACACACGAACGTTTGTGGATGAGTAGTTGAGTATCTTGTCAGCAAATAACCGACAAGCTAACTGCCGCGAATTAAACTGTTCATGCAGTTGCTTGTTTTCTTACACTTAGCAGTATGCATGTATTGGCTTTTGCATTACTTGGTATTGCATTTCTTTTGTCTCCTGCTTTATTGGGGGGCAAATTAATATATGTTATATGTGCAGCAGCAGCATATCTGTGGATGTATTAGCGTAGCAGATCTATTCCGCTAATATAAAACACATTAACATTGCCATGTATATGTACATGCCCAATTCTCTCCTGCGCCGGGGCCTGAGAGTTGGTACATGAGACAGAAATAGAAAGTATTCTTGTGTTGTCAATACAAGCAAAATGCGTGTACCCACAGATCTGTGTTGAAATTTTACAGTAATTTCTGTTTTCACCTTTGACTTCTGGTGGTGAACTCACAATATAGCAAACAGTCTGGATTATCATGATAATCAGTTTACTTACCATAGACAGTAACACTGAAATTCTTGTATGTAGTTCCCCTGTTGCTGAAGATGGCTAGTTTATAAAGTCCAGAGTGTTCAGTTCTGATGTTTCTTATGGTCAGAGATCCAGTCTGACTGTTCATTTGGAGTCTGTATCCAAATTTCACATTACTGTTAAATATATCAATGACTTGCTTATTGATTTCAGCTATACGAGTGTATTGAGGTCCAAACATCCACAGTATCAGATCATCTCTCTGTACGTTAACATCATTGTTTAGAGTGGCAGAATCTCCCTCCATCACTGATACTGACTTCACTTCATGTGTATTACTGCCAAATGCACCTGGAGAAAACAGACAATCTCAGTGAGTAAATAAAACCCTGTTTCAGATCAAACAGGAGGAAGGGAGGAAGATCTAAAATCTTCTTAACAAGTCAAAGAAGACCATACTATTACCAAATTACATTTCATAAAAAGGATATAAAACACATACCACTCAAGCTCAAGAGACCCAGAGAGAATAAAGTTGCTGTGTTAATCATTTTCATTTAAAAGGCTCTTTGATTTTTATAACTTCCAAATGGCACAATTCAATGATCATCTACTCCACAAATATGACCATAGAAGAATTAAAAGCATTTACAAGTGAAGGACAATCCAGCGATGTGAAAATGGGTTTGAACTCTCTCTCTCTCTTCCTCTTTCTCCCTCCCCCTCAAATTCCATTTTTTTTTTATAGTATAAATTTATCATAGCTTTCATCTTAAAAGCAATCTAGCTGTTCTTTAATGGTCATAATTTTGCAAGTAACTTTATTTTAATTAATTACTCTGTTAGTCATGTCAAATGCTGCTGATAGATATGTGATACATCACCGTGTTTAGAAAACTACTACGATATCGTGTAACCTCTGAATGAACATCAGCACAGGGACAAAACTAAATCCAGGGTCCTGGATTTACTCACAAAACAAGAAACGTTTTCCAATTTGATTCGACTAGACAGCAGATGCTGATGTTTGTCATGTTCTCTATTGTTACAACATTGCACTCTCAGTTGTTGGGGTTAGCATATTATCATTCTTGGTGGATTAAAGATTTAGCATATTTTAGAAAGTCTGCATCATATGACCTACGCAAAACCTAATCAAATGGATATTTAATATAAAAAACAAACAAACAAAAACAATGTTTATGAGCATTTAGTGTTTACCAGTCTGACCTATGACCTGCTTTTGTAGAGCAAAATGTGCTTACATTGGATTTCTATTGGGGTTACACTTCAGCATATAAATCAAAGTCATAACAACAATTCCTTTTTGAGATTAAAATAAGTCTAAATTGTCTTTAAGTCTACAGGTTAATCTATCAATTTTGCATGAAAGATGACCACTAAGCTCTTTTAGCTTAATTCTGCTAAACATTTTCACATTTGTTTCCAGTGAAGTGTAAAGGGTTTCACATGACCATAAAAAGCCTTTCATCCACTCGCTGCGGTCACAGACACAACAACACACTTACACACACGTACATTCTTGTGTGTAAAATACATAGGGTGACCATACATGCCATTTTCCCAGGACGCGTCCTGGCCAGGATTTCTATATTGCCTAAAATATCTAGGTTTTGGCTTTGTTTGCGTGTGCAGACCGATCGGTGTATGACATCAAAATACCATGCAGACGGCTCCTTATGCTTTCAAATTGCTCTCGTGGTATTTTGATGTCATACACCGATTGGTTTGCACATGCAAACAAAGCCAAAACCTAGATATTTTAGGCAATATAGAAATCCTGGCCAGGACACATCCTGGGAAAATGGCACATATGGTCACCCTAAAAATACATGCACTTTTCACCAACAAAACCACATGGGTGAGTTGGTCCCCTAAAATAACTAAAGTGTGAAATATCTCATGTTTATTCTTTTTTTTAAAAGAGGCCTTTTACACAATAATACAAAGTGAAACAAAGCATTATACCAGTGTTTGTGTTAAGCATGCCAATGAATTTAAATTATATTTTCATTCCAGACAATGCATGTTACTGCTGCAGTGGCAATGCTGAAAGAACTTGTTAGCCTGTGAGAAATTAGTATTTTGCATCTTTGATGATGGTGGGTGGTTTCCTTATCAGAGATGACTGCGAAAGATATATAATCTGCTTAAGCCGGCTGGCTAATATATAGCATGAAACTGCAGTTTCACAATGCTTGAATTACACTTACGAGTAACAGTAAAATGCTGCAAATCAGTTTTTCTTATGCAACGCGATTTACACCTTTACAAAGCTTATCTTCTGTGTGTTGAGCAATAAAATGTCTCTCGACTTCCATATAGATCGGGATAAAAACAACACCCATCAATGTGCCATCCGGCGATAGGTGGCAGTAATGCACTTGTGTGTCAACGATCCGCCGTGAAACAACAAGACGACGTTATCAGTCAGCGTTGGGTATCCTGAGGTAAAACAGCCAGTTCACGGTGCTTCATATAACTGTACAATTATAAAAAGAGAGTTTGTTAAAGCAGCACTTTACCGAGACATTCTGTATAGTTTTCATCTGGTTTAGTGCTATTTGCGCGTCTTTTCTGGCGTCTGCTGACTGAAAACATTAAGCCTAGCAGACAACGATATGAGGAACTAATGCTAAAAACATGAAGACCTGTGGTTTTGTGTGTGTTTTTATGCTCGTGTGTTTGATCATTTCGATTATTTGGAGCAATAGTGGTATTGTTTTTGAATGCCACAAAAGTCAAGTATGACAAGTATTGATTTGTTTTCAAACAAATTCACATCTGCGTATTTAATTTTTGTATTTTTAACTTGATCTATTATTGACATGAAGAGCCTTAATTGTAACACTCTATTTGATGATGAAAGAATTGATTTGATAACTGATTTATTTTAGATTTTGGCATTTCTGTTGCTCCTACCTCACAGCAATTCACCTACAGTTCAGTGTCTTCACAGCAGTTCACCAAGGAATGGCCCCATTAGCCTAAAAGTGAAGAAGATAAAGTTTGTGAAAGAAAACTGAAAACATGAATGTTCCAGAGCCCGGCGAAATAAAACAGGAAGATATTGAACAACAAATCGGTTGGTGTTTGTTCTTAATTCTTTAATAAGGTATAATACTTAAAGCTGCAAAACCTTTTTATTAAAAATGATCCAAAATCAATTGCTGAGCAAGTACAATTACAAGACCTGAGTGTTCAAAACTATCTCCATACCTTTGCCTGTTTCACAACGGTAAGCTTGTGAAAATGTTTTATAATTTGAGTGCTTCGGGTCATTTGCTTTGAGTTATGTCAGGTCTGAATACGTGGGATTACTGTAATTTCAAAAGATTTGTATTTCAAAGAGAACAATTGTTCTTAGAAACATTAAATTGCTTTTTGAGGTTAAAAGAACAATTTCTTTTGATGACATTCGAATGGTTTGATGATTAGAGATTAGACTGTACAGAAATTGAGATCTACAGATAATGCTAACATTAAATGTAAGTAATGTGAAGTAATGTTTGCTAGATGTCTTGAATCTATTGCAACTTAAGTCTCACAGTTGTTATGTTTAAAAATAATAATTGGATGATAAATTTACCCAATTGAAATGAATGCGTCATAATGTTCATATTTCCACTATTATGTCTGGATACTTTTCCTTTCACATTTCTCTCTGAGTTTTAATTTAATTTAATAATTTACATTTCCTTTTTTTGGGATTTGCTGAAAATCAAACTATTGAAACTTTTTATTATTATTTTTTTTTTACTTTTATTTTAGACCTGATTGAAGAGAACAAGGAAATTGAAGGACTCACTGAAGTGGGGGAGAAACATCAGTTCAAAACTGAAGAAACATCCTGGAGATCCTCATTGAAAAATAAGAATATATGTTTCACTTGCCCTCAGTGTGGAAAGAGTTTCTCATGCAAGCAAAATCTTGAACTTCACATAAAATTTCATCGTGGAGGAAAGCCATATGCATGTGATGAGTGCGAGAAGATTTTCACAATAAAAGGAAACCTTATTGAACACATGAAAATTCACACTGCAGAGAAGCCACACATCTGTGATCAGTGTGGGCAGAGTTTTGGACAAAAACAAAACCTTGATGAACATAAGAAAATCCACAACCTGGAAAGGCCATATAAATGTGATCAATGTGGGAAGAGTTTCCCATTTAAAGGAAACCTTGACGAACATATGAGGATCCACACTGGAGAGAAGCCGCACAAATGTGATCAGTGTGGGAAGAGCTTTGCACAAAATGGAAACCTTAATGAACACATGAAAATCCACACTGCAGCGAAACCATACACATGTGATCAGTGTGGGAAGGGTTTCCCACAAAAAAAGAAACCTTAACGAACACATGAAAGTCCACACTGGGGAGAGGCCATTCGCATGTGACCAGTGTGGGAAGTGTTTCGCACATAAAACAAACCTTAATGAACACATGACAATTCACACTGGAGAGAAACCACACACATGTGCTCCGTGTGGAAAGAGTTACGCACGAAAAGGAGCCCTTAATGATCACATGAAAATCCACACTGGAGAGAATCTGCACAAGTGTGATCAGTGTGGAAAGAGTTTCAGAAAATCAGGCGTTTTTAAAGTACATCTGCTTACTCATTTCTAGAAAAAGATTATTTAACTGTGACCAATGCGGTAAGAAGTTTTTTAGGGCAGATTTCCTGAAGGACCACATGAAAGTTCATACTAAGGAGAAGCCTTATGTATGTTCTTTGTGTGGAAAGACTTTTAGACAGATTGGTAATTTAAAAATACACCAGAAAAGACACAGCGGTGTGAAGGATCATGCTTGCTCTGAGTGTGGTAAGACTTTTTTTACAGATGGCGCTCTGAAAGTGCACCAGACAGTTCACACTAGAGAAACACCTTACAAGTGCTCACACTGTGACAAGAGATTCAAACGGTCAACATATCTGAGAATACATGAGAGGATCCACACTGGAGAGAAGCCATATCACTGCCATTCATGTGGGAAGAGATTCACTCATTTTTCTTCTCTAATCGGTCACCCCCCCCCCCCTAAAAAAAAATGCATGTCTGAAATTACAGCAAGTAGTTTGAGTTCTTATCTTTAAGACTGCATCAAACAACTGTATTTATTAATTAATCAAAGATTACTAGAACAATAATGAACTGACTGTCGATTATTTCAGATGAATATATTTTTTTTCATTAATCATTGTTTTTAATAATTTTATTATTATTGTTATGCATTTGTCATTCTATGTTTTTATATTCGTTAATCTTTTAATTATTTTCTTTCTCTCGCAATGCTCGCTATTGTTGTTTTAATCTTATGGTTGTATGATTTGTAAGAAATAAAAGAATGTCTCTGTTTCAAGGTTTTTACCATTGCAGGACAATGTTGTGAAGCAGTACTTTTCCATTGTTTTTGCTTTGCTATAATAACACTTGTTGAATTTGTATGGCCAGACTACGTCTGAGCTTTGAGACATTGGCATTCAGATGCTCTGAGCATTGAAACACACGCAACTAAGAATATTCAGTAATCTGGTATTTATATTATCATCACTTCGTTTTCTACATCTGCTCTTACCTGTCTTTCTCAATCAAACTTTCAGGCTGATAAAAGACTGTAAATAGTGTTTTGGGTACCAGACAAGACTTTCTTTTCACAGGTTTTACTGGTTTTGGACACCAGAAAAAACAATATCAGATATCTTCTGACAGGGATTCGGCGTCTGGGATTGGATCTAATATATCTGATATTTCTGATGTCTAAAACCAACTGTTCTAAAACTCCTTTGCTTGGAACTGAAACAGAAAAACATTTCCTCTCTTATGGTGCATTATGATGTTACGATAATCAAAACAGCGCTGAGCTAGATGAAGCTTTAATCTATGAAAACAAAACTACTTTTTTTTTTTTTTGCACTAGATCTGATTTATTGGTAGAAAGGGAATTCTAATTTCTTTAACCAACTTGGTCGCATAGCAAACCATTATCTGCGTGTCCCTGCATTGCCTGTGCCAACAAAGCATGTTTTCTCTGCAGATGGCATTATTGTGAATATAATGCTGGCTTTCACCAGAGCATGTGGATATGATTGTTTTTGTTGGCAACAGGAACACAACGTGAAATAATATAAACATGATAATCATTAGATGTCGATGGTTTATGTATGTTTTGTACTGCATATTATGAGAATTCTAGCAATGCAAAAAAATTTTTTTCTCTAATATTTCCTTCAGATTTACAAATTTTGATGTCTTTAAGATGTTTATGATTTATTTATGTGTATGTGAAAATGATTTTTAAAGGTGAAAGACTAGGGAGGTGAACTAATCTTATATAAGACAATTGTACAACGTAAAAAATGACCGTGAATTTAACGGTAAAAGACTGTAAAAATGCTACAGTAAAAAAACCTGTTAAATGGTTAATGGTAAAATCCCCTACTATATACAATGAAAAACTGTATTGGACATTAATTTCACGGTAGTATAACGTTTTTGGAAGTGAAAAAGACCGTATAATCTACAGTGAATAACCGTAAGTTGACATTCCCAGAATTCCCTGTTACATTTCAAATTTTATGTTTTTTCTTGAAATAACTGTTTCTTCTTAGTTTATTCTTATCAGTTTTGAATATTAGGGTTGTTGTTAAATGAATGTTTATTGCATTATTTCAGTTTCATGTGTGTTACCATGATGGTGTTTGGTGTTTGTATGAATGACACTGTGCACCTTCTATACATGATATTATTTAAAAGCTGCTTGTGATGGGCTTAGGTTCATCATGTGACTTTTTCATCACCACCTGCTTTTGGTGGTTGTCAGTGTATTACAAAAGTACAAAATAGATTTCAATACTTCAATAGATTGGTATATTAACATTATATCGGTTAATGAAATTACGGTATTTAACTGTAAACTAAAACGTTTCTACCATATTTTTTACGGTAAAATTCTGGCAACCACAGCTGCCATTTTTTTACCGTAAAATTTTACGGAATTTTTTTTTACAGTGTATGCTATTCAAAATAAAGTTGGTACTGTGAGGAACTGGGGAGGGACTAGGAGAGAATAATAGTGATGGCGAGATTAAGAGGAGGACAATACTGTAAAGCTGCTTTGACACAACAAGCATTGTATAAAGCGCTATATAAATAATGGTGACTTGACTACACTTGATAAATTGTGCTGTAGCAGTTAATGAAATGGTCTCTAACATGGAAAGGAAGCAGAAAAAACTACTGTAAAGATGGAAGTTGTTTCTATTTGTTTTTGAAGTATTATTGATTTTTTTAATCAACACACATATTAAGAGAAATAATACTATAATAGAGCAGTTTTTACTCATTGCAGTACATTTCTAGTCCAAACACGTACAATAAAGTGAGATCTCTGCTGATGATCCTGTAAGGCTTGTTTTGTCACTACTAACAGCTGCTGAAACGCCTTTATAATGCATTTCAATAGCTCAAATTTTCACCTCATTCATTATGCTGATGTCTTCCGATCACCTGTAAAATGCCACTTCGATTTTTTATTTGGTGTGAACAGCCTGAAACAAACTACTCCACCACCACTATCACCACATCTACAAGACATATTTTTGACAGCATTTATTTAATTATAAGCTGTGCCTAAACTGGATGTGGCACACGGCACAACGTGACAGGACAAAACCCCCACATTTATGAAACAATGTTTCATGTAAAAACAAAAATCTAAACACCAATGAACAAAAGCACAGCTATATGATGTTGAATTCAATTGGAGTGATATATGTTACAAATTTTTACATTTCTGAATTAATTATTTTTTTATTTATACTTTTACTTTTTTTTATTAGAATTTTTTAAAAATTGCATTTATTTGTTTGTATTTTCTCTTTGTCTATTTGTTGATAGGGAAAATAAAGGTAAAAATGTCTATATTTAATGCACAAACAAAATAGAAATACATAGAATGTGAGCTTTTGGTAGAAACAAATTCAGTAACTTTACATCTTCATAGATGGATAAACAAAACACAAATGCTTAAATTATGTGAATTAATTAAAACATCAATTCAGTAACTGATTTATTTTTTATTTTGGCAGATCTGCTCCTATAACACAGTAATTTACCTTCATTGAAGCTCCTCCCACAGCAATTTATCAACTAGATACAAAAGTTGGTCAAGACAAACTTTAAGTTGGCTTGAGAAAGCCGGGCCAGAAAGTTTAAAAAAGTTTGAAAAGATTAAAAAGTTTTAAGTTTGATGGTTTTCAGTCTGAAATAGTTTGAAGTTTAAAGTAGTTTTAAAAGCTTAAAGTTTGAATGTTTTGAAGGCAATACAGTCTGCAGAGATGATAGATAGATTATAGATAGATAGATGGATAGATAGAATCAGACTATAGATAGAAGATAGATAGATAGAAATGCAGCTGCTAGAATACCCATGTGGTTGCTAAGGTGTAGCTATTCGGTTGCTAGGGTACTTAGGGTGGTTAATAGAGTAGTTGCTAGGGTACCCAGGAGGTTGCTAGGGTGTTGCTATGCGGTTGCAAGGTTCCGGGCCGGGGGACCCCCGGGGGCATGTGGTTCTAAGTGTGTATGTGGTTGCTAGGGTACCCAGGGCAGTTGCTAGGGTGTTGCTATGCAGTAGCTAGGGTACCCAGGGTGGTTGCTAGGGTTGTTGCTACGTTTCCTGCGTTTGGTTACCGGGGTGGTTGCTAGGTTAGTTTGGACCCAAGGGTTGAATAGAGTGTTGCTATGAAGATAGATGCTAGATAGAAATATCAGAGTATGGTCTGAGTTTGGAGTTTGTAGAGTTAAAGCTCTAGGAGGATTTAGAGTCAGAAATGTTTGTCTCAGAAGAATAATAATAATGTACAATGTAAAAATGTAAGGTTAAGTCAGATTTCAGTTAAGTTGGCTTTTCAAGCCAACTTAATAAATTCTGAAAAATTTCACAGTCTTCAAGTGATGTTATACAGGTGCATCTCAGTAAATTAGATTGTTGTGGAAAAGTTCATTTATTTCATTAATTTAACTCAAATTGTGAAACTCGTGTGTTGAATAAATTTTATGCACACAGACTGAAGTAGTTTAAAGTCTTTGGTTCTTTTAATTTTGATGATTTTGGCTCACATTTCACAAAAACCCACCAATCACTATCTCAACAAATTAGAATACTTCATAAGACCCATAAAAAAAAACATTTTTAGTGAATTTTTGGCCTTCTGGAAATTGTATGTTCATTTACTGTACATGTACGCAATACTTGGTTGGGCCTCCTTTTGCATGAATAACTGCATCAGTGCGGCGTGGCATGGAGACAATCACCCTGTGGCACTGCTGAGGTGTAATGGAACCCCAGGTTGCGTGGATAGCGGCCTTCAGGTCATCTGCATAGTTGGGTCTGGTGTCTCTCATCTTCCACTTGACAATACCCCATAGATTCTCTAATGGGTTCAGGTCTGGAGAGTTTGCTGGCCAGTCAAGCACAGTAACACCATGGTCATTGAACCAGTTTTTGGTGCTTTTGGCAGTGTGGGCAAAATCCTGCTGGAAAATGAAATCAGCATCCCCATAAAGCTTGTCAGCAGAAGGAAGAATGAAGTGCTCTAAAATTAATGTAGATGGCGCGGTCGGACTGGGCTTCAGAAAACAGTGGTCCAAAGTCCCCTTTTCAGATGAAAGTAAATTTTGCATTTCATTTGGAATCAAGGTCTGGAGTCTGGAGGAAGAATGGAGAGGCACAGAAACCATGTTGCTAGAAGTCCAGTGTGAAGTTTCCACATTCAGTGATGATTAGGGCTGCCATGTCATCTGCTGGTGTTAGTCCACTGTGTTTTCTGAAGTCCACAGTCAAAGCAGCCATCTACCAGGAAATTTTAGAGCACTTCATGCTTCCTTCTGCTGACAAGCTTTATGGAGATGCTGATTTCATTTTCCAGCAGGACTTGGCACCTGCCCACACTGCCAAAAGCACCAAAAGCTGGTTAAATAACCATGGTGTTACTGTGCTTGATTGGCCTGCAAACTCGCCTGACCTGAACCCCATAGAGAATCTATGGGGTATTGTCAAGAGGAAGATGAGAGACACCAGACCCAACAATGCAGATGACCTGAAGGCCGCTATCAAAGCAACCTGGGCTTCCATACCACCTCAGCAGTGCCACAGGCTGATTGTCTCCATGCCACGCCGCACTGAGGCAGTAATTAAAGGCAAAGGAGCCCCTACCAAGTATTGAGTACATGTTACATGTACAGTAAATGAACATACTTTCAGGAAGGCCAACAATTCACTAAAAATGTTTTTTCATTGGTCTTATGAAGTATTCTAATTTAAGATAGTGAATTGTTGGGTTTTTGATAAATGTGAGCCAAAATCATCACAAATTAAAAGAACCAAAGACTTAAAACTACTTCAGTCTGTGTGCATTGAATTTATTTAATACACGAGTTTCACAATTTGAGTTGAATTACTGAAATAAATAAACTTTTCCACGACATTCTAATTTATTGAGATGGACCTGTAGAGTTCATGACAGAAAGGAAGCAGAAAAGTTATTTTAAAGATAGTGTTATTTGTATATGATCTGATTCTACCACAGACACTTACAAAGTGAGAGTAATAAAGTGAGAACTCTGCTGATGAGCTGGTTTAGAAGTGTCACTATTAACATGCTAAAATGCCTCTATATTGAATGTCAATAGTTACTGTTTTCGCCTCATTCATTATGCTGATGTCTTTAGATCACCTGTAAACAGCCAGTTAAAGCTCATTTTATTGGTGTCACATTGAGGCCAACTATGTGACTTGTCATACATAGAAGACATAAATCTAATGAATCTATAATCTAACAATAAAGCATTTATTTCTTTATAGTCTGTGATAAACCATGTTTCATATAAAACAAGAAAAATGTAAAAACCCATTAACAAAAACTTAGCTACGTGAGGTTGCACTCAGAGTAGGCTATGTGTTATTTGTTGCTTACAAATCTATACATTTATTTCTGAATTTGTTCTTCTGTTTTTTTTATTCATACTTTTTACATTTGGATTATTTTAATTGTGGTATGAATGTATATTTTTCTATATCTCTTTTCTTTTGTTCAAATGGTTGGTAAAAGGATAAAAATGGAATGAAATGTTTAGACGATTCACAAACAAAACAGAAATAAGTAATAACTTACTGTTACGTTTTCATAAATTGATAGATAAACTCAAAACATAAATGCCTAAACTGTGTGTAACTGATTCAGTAACTCCTTTATTTTGGATGTTGGCAGATCTGCCTTTCCTTATACACATCAATCCACTTTATGTGAGTCTCCTCCCACAACAACTCACCAGTGAAGCTCCTCCCACAATTCCCTAATAAATGCTGGAATCTTCCCACCAGCCCACAAGTGAAGAAAATAGAGTTCATGAAAGAACACTGAGAACATGAGTGATCCAGAATCCTGCAGAATGGAACATGAAGATCCTGAAGAACAAAGAGGTTGGTGTTTAATCTTGATTCTACATTTATGATGCTGAAGAACATTAAGGTTATAGAACTTAAAACTGTCTTCAATTAGATTTAGTGGTTGTAATTAGCAAAGTCTTAAAAGTGTGTGAAATAACATTATGTAAATAATATACCAAACACTTTTTATGAACTGGGTACAAACTGGAGCCTGAAACTGATTTTTTTCAAGCAAAGGATCAGTGAAAGTAGCAAACATTTATATTCATCATCGTGGTCAGGCAAAATATTATGAGCTCTTTATCTTACACTGATTTTATAACTGGCGATACATTTTACAATTCTGACACTGAATGGGATGGGAGATTTTTCTCAAACAATGTTTCATGAAGCTTCGAAACCTTTGCAGATTTTTGGTTTTGAATCAGAAGTTCGGAGCGTGCATTGGATTATATCTGTATTCTAATAAATATGATCGTATAATTATAATATTTTGGTTTTACTGCATACTGTTTTTGTAATGAAATACATTACAATGAGTAGCAAATAGTATCTGCCACTAAGAAAAAAAAGAAAAATCTGATCCAGTAAATGGGCGCGGTTCGGTCCCGGGGTGGTGGGGTTTTCTTTGTTTTTTATTTTTTTTTTTTTTACAATTTTAAAGTCCCCTTGCAGTTATTAATTTTATCCCTTAAAACTCATCTTTGATGACCCCCAAAAGGTTTCACTCAAAGTTCGTTAAGAATATGTTTATCCCACATATCATGTGAACCTGTTGTTTTTCCCCTTCATGCTTGGTATCATTTTAAAGGTCTTTCTGCGATTGGTAAATTGGTTTCAATTTCACAGCAGTCACTTATATTATGAGAAATACTGAAGACTTTTGTAGAATTGTGTTGTGTTGAGGAGGGGGTGTGTTCCCCTTTAGGGCTCTGTGGGAATGTTTATCTATCTCCAGCCAGATGTGACCCTGGAGCACAGAACCTAACAACCAAAAGGTAATTTATGTTTTTACAAATGGTTCAAAGATTTCTTTGTTTTTCTTATTTTGGATATATAAGGGAAGTGACAAAACACAGCTTTGGGATTCTGTAGTCAAAAAAAACCCCTATGCAGTGTGTGTGAGTCTCTGGAGCTCTGCACCAGAACTCTCGCTGCTGTGTCTCTCTCTGCTGTCAGGTATGATTCAAAAGTGTTATTGTGTTAAACACATTGTGTGCATAGAGCACACTTTATAGTGGTTTGTGCTATTACATATACACATAGGCTAGTTAAGTTTATTCTTTAAAAACACAAGATTTCTTTGCTGTAAGTGTTCTTTGAATTACTTGGGTAAAAGGTTGTTGATGCTATGCATTTTAGATTTGGATAGCTGTTACATGTGTGACTATGCTAAATTTGTTTGTCTCCTGCGTGGAACACTTGGCTATTTTCCATATAGCTACAGTATCTATGTACAGGAGCAGGGTTGCCACGTGGCTACAATGTGATTCACAATTGCATTATCCTTTCTAAATTGGCTTCTAATTGATTCATTATGTAATTGGCATGATACAATTTTACCTGACTAATAAGAAATTGTTATATTTGATTTATTCTGATCTCTTCTGAAATCATTTTTCAAGTAGATTAATGTGTAGTGGTATTTCCGCAAATCTGCGTTCAGGACAGATCATACGGAAGCACCAGTGTATGAACCATGGGGAACACCAGGGGCTTCTGATTTCTGACTGTCACTGGCTTAACACGGTGTAGCTCTCGTGGTTATAGGAGAAAAGACACGTTTTGTTATTTGCTAGCAGGGTGCGACACTTAAAGGTATTATAATCACCCTGTATTCTCTGAGTAAGTCCAGAACTGGCGAGTTTGTGTCGTGAATTCACTAAATGGCTGAGTTAAATTCTGTGTGATACCAGGTCCTTGATGAACGAATAATTGAAAGTATGGGATTTCTAGAATACTCAAATATCTAAATTAATATACAGTCGATATCTGTGATCAGCTTTTAATTAGAAACATTGCCTAAATTGAATGATCACGTGAAATTGGAGTCAGATTGAACATGGAGCTAGACAAAATTGAAAATAAATCCTGATAAATTAAAGCACAAGTAAATGACCCGAATGCCGCAGTAAACCTGGACCACACGGATTCCACTTTTTTGGGAAGGGGGTGGATTCTACAATGACAAAATCTCAATTTTTTATTTGGGAATAAAAATAATTAAATAGCTGAATGTAAATATACAAAATCTAAAGCATTATTTAGATAATAGATCCATGATAATTTAAATTAATAGTCCTATATTTCACTCAGTCACATCAGCTATTGACCACTCTCCTTAACTGTGAATAAAAGCTACACAATTGCAATACCTCTGGCTTCTAATGCAACATATCATGCTGACACATACCGGCCCACAACCCCTAAACCAAAGGGTTAAAAGCCAAGGGTATATTTTTAGCAATAAGCCAAAAAAACATTGTAAGGTCAAAATTATCGATTTTTCTTTTATGCCAAAAATCATTAGGATATTAAGTAAAGATCATGTTCCATTAAGATATTTTGTAAATTTCCTACCATAAATATATAAAAAAATTTGCTAAGTGCATTGCTAAGGACTTAATTTTGACAACTTTAAAGGCGATTTTCCCCAATATTTAGATTTTTTTACACCCTCAGATTCCAGATATTCAAATAGTTGTATCTCAGCCAAATATTGTTCTATCCTAACAAAACATACATCAATGGAAACATTATTTATTCAGATTTTAGATGATGTATAAATATCATCTATGACTGGTTCTGTTATCCAGGATCACATATATTTGAATCAGGAACTGATTCAGAGGCAGAAGAGTGAATTTTACAGGGTTGTATATAAGATCATAGGCCTTTGGCTTGACAACATTATCAAACAGTTAATAATGTATTGCTAATCTTACACAAACCATGTTCATGTTCACCATCTCAGTGTTTTTGTTTAAGTTATGGCATTATTAAATAGTTTTAATATCAATGTTGTATTAGATATTGTGTGTAGTTAATTAAACATGTAATAGTTCTCACTGCAAAACATGGAATTTGTGATAATAATGTTATAAAAATAATAATTAGAAGATCAATATTTCCATTTCATGTAAAGTTCCAGAGACAATAATTAATTTATATTAAAATCATCAAAAACTTTTTTTTTTTTACATTTCTGTCTTTGAATTCATGATTTACTTAAAGTTAAACCTTTGCTTTCAATTTAGATCTGATGGAAGAGAGCGAGGAGAGCGAAGATCTGAGTGAAGCGGAGCAGAAACATGCCAAAACTAGTCATTTGAGTCGCTCACAGACTAAAAGCAATTTCTTACAGAGAAGAACAGCCAAAAAGCACACTTGTCCTCAGTGTGGAAAGAGTTACCTTAACAAACAAAGTCTTAAACTTCACATGAGAGTTCATAGTGGAGAGAAGCCTTACACGTGTGATCAGTGTGGGAAGAGTTTCACACAAAAAGGACACTTTAACGTACACATGAAAAGCCACAGTGGAGAGAAGCCACACACATGTGATCAGTGTGGGAAGAGTTTCACACAAAAAGGAACCCTTAATGAACACACGAAAGTCCACACTGGAGAGAAGCCTTACACGTGTGATCAATGCGGGAGGAGTTTCACTCAAAACAATGCCTTAAAGGATCACATGAGAATCCACACCGGAGAGAAGCCTTTTAAATGTGGTCAGTGCGGGAAGAGTTTTGCCTACAAAAAAGTTTTTTTAAAAAAAGGGGGTTTTTTCCCCCACCTTGAGAAGTCATAGTGGAGTGAAGCCGTACACATGTGATCAATGTGGGAAGAGTTTCGGAATGAAAATAGCCCTTACTGGACACATGAGGATCCACACTGGAGAGAAACCATATACTTGTGATAAGTGTTGGAAGAGTTTTGCAAATCGAAGCAATTTTAAAACACATCTGAATTCTCATTCTGGAGTAAGACCATATAACTGTGATCAGTGTGGAAAAAGCTTTTTTGGGGCAAAATCCCTGAAGGACCACCTGAAAGTTCATACAAAGGAGGAACCTCACATGTGTTCTTTGTGTGGAAAGAGTTTTGGTCAGCTGCAACATTTAAAAAATCACCAGAAAAGACACAGCGGTGTGAAGAATCATATGTGCTTTGATTGCGGGAAGACCTTTATTAGAAATGTTGAACTCAAACTGCACCAGAGAAGTCACACTGGAGAAAAACCTTACAAGTGTTCACACTGTGACAAGAGTTTCAGTCATTATGGATCTTGGAAAAGACATGAAAGGACACACACTGGAGAGAAGCCATATTACTGCTTTTCATGTGGGAAAAGTTTCACTCAATCATGTTCTCTAATCCGTCATACAAAAAACATATGTCTGAAATCGAGTCATTAAAAGCTAGTATAGGCCGATACTGATCAAAAGCCTATCAATCAGAGAATTCCTAAAATCTTTCACTAAACTCTTCTTCAAAGTTTTTAGAAAGACATAAATTGTTCTTTTCACAAAGAAAACTTACTTTTGTCAAATCTTTTTAAAATGGTGAAACACTAGCATGAATTTAGACATGTGTATAGCTATATTTTAAAAACTTTTTAAAATTTTTTTTTATTTTGGGTCCTCCATGTTCATGTAGGGCTTTTTAACTATTTCCTCACCATTGACAGAGTTTTCTGTCTTTTATGACCCAACGCTTCCCTGCCATTTTCAGCAGTGCAGGTTTTTACTGTTATATGATGGAGGTGCTATATATTACACATCTTCTGAAAATGTACAGAATCTCCGGCTCAAAGCACAAGCGAAAAGAGGCAGAAAAAAGTGATAGAATCAAGCACATGTTGAAGTCTTTGACAAAAACACAATTTTCTCAGCCTTTTGCTCAAAATGTTGCTTTCTAAATGAAACTTACCTGCAAAAAAAGTAGAATCATTTTGTTGTTGTTTAAAAGCAAAGGCTTATTGTATGTTCAGATATTTATAGCCTATACAACAAAATATTTTGGGGGCCATGAAAGATTTGTGAAAATGATCAAAAATACTGATGCTATCTGGGAACTTTTTTAAAACACTGGTGGGGAAAAGAGTTAATTTATATGAATTATACATGACTTCGAACTGCTGCTGAAAAGCCTCTTCACTTCATGTCAATAGTTCTTTTTTTCACCTCATTCATTATGCTGATGTTTCAAATCACCAGTAAACTGCCAAAAGCTCATTTCATTGGTGTCAGCTGTGTAAATAAATGATTGTAAATGAGCAAATTATGAATTTTAATTAACATTAAAAAATATACATTTTACAACTTATTTGTAAAGTCTGTATGGACTCACACCTTGCCAGTGTAAGTGAATGGAGAGTAAGCAAAGAAAATCTTGGCAGTGATCATTTTCCAATTTTTTGTAAAGTTAATGTTGATGTGTATGTACACAACCAAATAATTACATTTACAGCTGGTGTTTTGTCAAAGCAAATTGGGAAGATTTTAAACAACAGTGTAAGAGAGCAGCTCAATATTTTCAAATGAATGGTAATGTAGATATTGTTGTAAATAAAGTCAGCTCGATAGTAAATGCTGCAGAAGAATACATTCCTAAGAAAGTTATAAATCAAAACAGGAAAGTAGTTCCATGGTGGAAAGATGAATGCTCTATATCAATTAAAGAAAGGAAGGAATTGTGCTCTCAAAAATTTCAGGAAAAACATGAGTATGGATAACTTGGGTAGAAAACAAAAAGAAAAGCAGCTATTGTGAGAAGAACGATCAAATCTGCAAAAAGAAATGCGTGGAGGGAATTTTGCTCAAATATTGGTAGCTCTTTCTACAGCTGCTTTGAATGCAGTCGAGGCAGCGTGACTCTGCCAATCAGCACGTCAGGAAGCAGCAGACAGAGCAGCAATAATCATGTAATCACCGTGTCGGAGGACAAGGTTCGGAGGGCCCTAAAGCGAGTGAACGTCAGGAAATCAGCCGGTCCTGATGGGATTTCTCGCAGTGTTCTGAGGTCTTGTGCTGATCAGCTCGCTGGTTTGTTTACATCCATCTTTAATGAGTCCCTTGCTACCTTGGTGGTTCCCACCTCTTTTAACCCTTGTGTGGTGTTCATATTTTTGTTACTCAGCCAGTGTTCGTGGGGTCTGGTGGACCCGCTGCAGTCTAGGGTTTTTAATTCAACACAATTAAAAAATTTATGTTAAAATACTCAACAGTTGTTTATTTCATCCCAATTACAAGCAATATAAACAGCATGTATGGTCAAAAGTTGCCCTTTACATTTGTTAGATCACATTTATGAATTAAAGTGCTACAGCCTTGTGTGGGAAAGGCAGGGGCAGAAACACAAAACTCACACTTACACTCACACTCTAACAGACTCTCTCTCGTTTACACACACGCACATACACACACATAAACACACATACCCATACTAATAGCAGGCCCAGACAATAGGAGGACAGAGTGAAGGTACACAGGCCCTAAAATTTCCACACTTTTATTACCCCCGGGTCCAGTGGACCCGAACATCCTGTATGTAATATAAGTGTGTAGGGCGGGTATACAGTGTCTGGTCATTGAAAATTTGTTCTGATATATGTTCTTCACAGAAAAATAGCCAAGGCCAATGAGTATGAGTTTGAAAAAATAATTAATCGTATCATTTTTCTTTTGACAAAAAGTGAAAACGGGTTCCACAGACCCGTACACCATACAAGGGTTAAAAAAATCTGTCATATCCCTGTGCCTAAAAACAATAACCCCTCTTGCCTGAATGAATATCATCCAGTTGCCCTCACGTCAATAGACATGAAGGTCTTTGAGAGACTTGTAAAGAACAACATTTGCTCCTCCATCCCTGATACTTTGGACCCTCTTCAGCTTGCCTATCACCCCAATAGATCTACTGAAGATGCCATCTCTCACGTCCTGCACTCTTCCCTCATGCACATGGTCAGCAACAATGGGAACTATGTAAGGCTGCTACTCATCGACTACAGCTCAGCTTTCAATACTATAGTCCCCATCAAGCTAGCTTCTAAACTCATGGACCTCGGCCTGAATTCTTCACTCTGCAACTGGATTCTAGATTTCCTCACTGGTAGACCTCAAGCGGTGAAAGTAGGCCAGTTCCCCTCCAACTCCATCACCCTGAACGTGGGAGCTCCACAGGGCTGTGTCCTGAGTCCCCTGCTCTACTCTCTCTACACACATTACTGCATGTCTTCCCACAGCTCCACATCTATTATCAAATTTGCTGATGATACTGTGGTTCTGGGCCTCATTTCCAACAATAATGAGTCCACATTCTTGGATGAGGTAGAGAAACTCACATCATGGTGCTAGGACAAATGTCTCTCTCTGAATGTGAACAAAACTAAAGAGCTGATTGTGTACTTCAGGAAGAGACAGCAGCGGCCCTATACTCCTCTTATGATCAGTGGGACCCCTGTGGAGAGGGTGAGCAGCTTCAAGTACCTTGGTGTAAACATCTCCGAGGACCTGACTTGGACTTCACACATCCAAACTCAGGTTAATAAAGCCAGGCAAAGACTGTACCATCTGCGACAGCTGAGAAAATTCAGGGTTTCGCCAGCAATCCTGAAAACTTTCTATTCAGGGGCCATAGAAAGTGTATTGACTCAGTGTATCTCAGTGTGGTACGGGAACAGCTCCAGTCAAGACTGCAAAGCCCTGCAGAGAGTTGTGCGCTTAGCTGAGCGCATCTCAGGGTCTGCTCTCCCCTCTCTGCAGGACATTTACCTCAAAAGCTGCAAAAGCAGAGCTGTTAAAATCATCAAGGTAACTGTCTTTTCATTTTGCTGCCATCTGGTAAGCGCTTCCGTAGCCTGATGGCAAAAACTGAGAGACTTAGGAGGAGCTTCTTCCCCCAGGCCATCAGGCTCCTAAACTCAAACTCAGTCTCTTAACACCAACATGACTTCACTTAATTATCAGTAAGATACTTAATATACTGACATTGTTACTTGCACACAGCAATTTCTGTAATATTTTATCTATTTACTTTTTTACCCCTATTGCTGCTATGTAACTACCCTGTACAACCTGTTTGCACATTCTTCTCTTGTACATTCCTGCTCATCTTAATATTTATTAAGTCTACAGTATACTGTCCTGTGCATTTTATTTTATTTTTTATATTTATCTTACTTTTTCCATACCTATATTTATATACAATTTTCTTTGTTTGTATTCTATAATAATTGCACTGTCCATGGAGCGGACCTGACTTATATTTCACTGCTGGTTATACAGTACATTCTCTATATAACCATGTATGTGACGAATAAAAATCTTGAATCTTAAAAAACTGATCTAGGTGATGTATGGAATATGATTAAGAAAATGGGTGGGAAAAGAATTCATAAAACAATGCCAGTTCTGTCAAGCGGAGATTAAATTACTGTGACAGAGAAGGAAAAATCCAATTTATTAGATAAGGTTTTCACAAGCATACATAATGGTAGTCATCTCAGTGATTATCATAAGAAAAAGAAAGAAGAGGAAAAAGAAGAAGAAGAAACGTTAACAAAAAAAAAAAAAGAGATAGTAGACTGGTACTAACTAAAAAGAAAAATGAGAAATGCACCTATGGATTTGGAATTCAATATGATGAAATAACAAAGAGCTATAAAACTAGGAACTAAAAATTCAGCCCCAGGACAAGATCAGTTGATATATACAATGTTCCATCATCTACCAGAAGAGGCTCTAAAGGTTATATTAATTATTTAACATGAAAAGAGCAAAAATCCTACCATTTCAAAAATCCTGGAAATCTTGAAACTATAGGCCCATTGCTCTAACATCACATCTTTGCAAGTGGATGGAAAAAATTATTGTTCAAAGGTTAACATATTTTATTAGAGAAAAAAAGAGTTAATTTAACAGTCATCAATGTGGTTTTAGAAAAGGTAGGTCTACTACAGATGCTAATACTAGAAGAAATTATGGTGCCACTAAATGTCAAATTTTTTTATGGATGTCCTTTTAACAGAGGCGGATAGTAGTGAAGTATTTTTACTCTGCTGTAAAAGTACTTCTCAGGTGTCTGTACTTTATCAGAGTGTTTTTCTTTATAAAACTTGACTTCACAACATTCCAAAGCATAATATTGTACTTTTTTTTACTGCACTACGTTTCATATTAAATATAATTTAATACTTAATTACATTAGAAATCTATTACTTTCTTACTTTTACTCAAGTAAAAGTAATTCAAAGATTTACTTGAGTACAAGAAAGTACTACATTTTTAATGTTAAAGGTAAAACAAACAACAACTTTTATTTATGAAATGAAGTGCAGTAAAATGTATGACATTATGCTTTGGAATGTAGTGAAGTAAAGTTTTCCAAAGAAAAACACTGATAAACTACAGATACTTTTTAAATGTACTTGAGTAAAGTAAAAATACGTCACTACTGTTCTCCTCTGCCTTTTAATGATCTCCAGATGTGTAATGCCATCTGTTTTTAATATAGATGGATTACCGAGGTTGACCTGTGACCTACGTGGGCGAAATATGAGATTTGTTTAAATTGGGCATGTCAAAGTTCAAAATTGAACATTTCATGCTTGTTTTTGAACGTCCAGGACAGCTGTGGACCACATGTGCACGGTATCGGATGGCACGCAATCACAGGGATTTTGGTCAGTCTACATGGATGTGAGAAAGAGATAATGGTTTAAGGACAATATAAAAAAATAAGTAAAAGAATAAACAATTTTAAGAGATCAAAGCATATTGTGTATATCTCTCAAGTTCAAGGTGCTTTATTGGCATGACATTTGTGTTACAATATTGCCAAAGCATTTTAGATGTGTAAAATACAGAATATAATTACACTGCCAAGGTAAAAATGAATCATTAAATGAGTAATAAATGATAAAAAATAAAATAAAAAATAACTCTCTCTCTCTCTCACACACACACACACTGGCATATTCTGGCTGTTTTCTGATTCTCAGCATTATAATGAATTGAAAATAAAGAATTAAAAACTTGGCTTAATGAATAAAATAAATCAATAAAAATAAAAACTTTGAGCATAACGAAAATGATTTACATTTTCAGGAGGTTGAGAAATTACATCTTTACACAATGGCAGCAGAGCCTCAAATAAAAGGTTTGCAAATAGTTGAAGCTGAATTATAAAATCTCAGAGTGCAGAGAGCTTTTTTACATGTCTAGCTGTAACAAAGAGGCAGTGGCGTTAGAATCCATGTGCAGCTTTATTAGTTCACAAAGCAGGTCATACAGGCATAAATCGTTAACAGGTGTCAGACACAATGAAGGCTGGGCAGAATCGTAAACAATGTTCGTGATCAGGGTCGAGGCAGGCAGCAGACAAACAATAACATGAATCAACAAGGCAGGCAGGGTCAGAAAAGGTAGGCAGCAAGCAATCGAAAATGGGTAAACAGTCCAGGTAATCAACAGATAATCAAACACAGGGAAAACACTCAGAAATGTCTGCAAAGCAAAACAAGACTTGGCAATGAGAGCAAGGAAGGCACAGTTTAAATAGACCGGCAATAGGAAACACCTGTGCAGGTGATTAGTCTCAGGCATGGGGCATTGTGGGAATTGGAGTCCGAAAGGATAGCTCAGTACTCCGGTGATGGTTCCCTCTGGTGATGATCGGAGGGAGCCACAGAGGCTTGATTCGTGACACATATAACAGCAGGGAAATGGGAGCAGTCGGGGGGAGTGGAACAGGCGTGTGTGCGCCACAGGCAGGATTGAGAGGGGATCTGTTGGTTGTTTTAAGCACAACCAGAAAGAACCTTATGTAACCCATACGCTGAGAGGGGTGTTCCCGGTGGTTCGCTGTTGTGTTTACTTTAACTTATTAAAAACTGATCATATAAGGGTTCTGTGTGGCAGTGGCCAGAGGTTGCAAGACATGGGGGTCACTATGTGAATATATGAGATATTGTGAGAGGAGAGGAGGTATACAATATTCAGTTCCCCATACGGCGGGGAAAATAGAATTTTTTTTTTTTTTTTGGGCTGAAAAATATTAAGTTACGGCTGGATGTCTGAATACATTCACCCTCACTGTAAAACCTGATAAGTTAAGAATACTCAAAACATTTGTGGAAACTGATTGTCTTAAAATATTTGAGTAAACAAACTCAATTTTTTTAAGTTAGTAGAGCTTAAAATTTTTATGACAATTGGGACGGGCTGAGAGCCATGGGAGCCAAGCCAAGCCTCACTTCCATGGTCCCACCCCACTCATCACAATGATAATTATATACAACTTGCTTCCATTAACAGCACATTCATTCAGATCTTTATAGTTAAGTGCTAGATAGCAATGGCACACTGCCACATACTACTGTAGTTATTTTACAGACTAAGGCATATTCTTGCTAATAGTCAAACAACATGCAATTTAAATAGTCTTGAATTTTTGCTGTCCATTCTCAACCTAACCACAGGCTCTACTCTTCACCACAACGGTAACACTACAAAACCAACATAACAGAAACCTATGTAAATCCTAACATAACACTACATTTAAGTACTAACTTATGTCTCTCTATGTTAATCTTGTGTAAAAACACACAAAATAACACTTAATTTCTACATTAATTTTCCTTGTTGTCTGATGCAAAGCATGCTGGGAACTAGAAAACGCAATAATTTTAAGTTCACCTTACTACAACAACATTTTAAATTTACAGAACTTATTTCAATTAAGTCCAATTAACTTTCATTATTATTTGAGTGAAGTTAACTCATTTCATTTAATTAATTTCACTGTTCGGTTTTACAGTGCTGCTTGACCTTTTTTTGGGGGGCGGGGCGTCGCAAAGGAGAAAAATATTTTAAACACAACACGGTCATCTGGCACAGTGATTAGCCTTACTCCTGAGTATTCTAGGATTCCCACAAATTTTTTTTTTTTACACTAGTTTTAGTCATCACAAAAAATATAAAAATGTTGTACATTTTACCAGGAGCGGGAAAAAGAGTTTGTCATGTTAGAAAAAGTTATCGGTCGATTGTAATGAGGAACCAGCGATGTCGAAATAAGTAGGCTAAAGGGAAAAAATATATATTTTAATAGGCAAACGATAAGGGCTAGTGTGGGCCCCGACATGTCCAGACATGTCAAATGCCCATGTTTTATGGAGGCTTTCCATAGACATAATTCAATCAAATTAAATTCACGTTTATTTGTATAGATTTTCACAAAACAAATAGGTGCAAAGCAGTTTCACAGAAAACTTCACACAAACACACACAGTATTTTACACACACACACACGTTGGTTTTTATGTTTTCTGGGGACACTCCATGGGTGTAATGATTTTTTACAGTACAAACTGTATAGCCATCACACAAATCTTTCTGTATATTTGCATTTTAAATAAAACATTGTTTAGTATGTTTGTATTTTAATCATAATGACTATCCTCATAAACTGCATTTATGTTATTATAGCAGTGTAACACCCATATAATCATACAAATTTGTGTCTTGATAAATCATATAAACAAGTACAGACAGACAGACAGACACACACACATACGGATACAACGCGGATACGTTGTTTTCGTTCAGATTAAAGCGCAACAACGTAGAAAACATATCCATGTGATGCAGCTGACACAGAATAGCATACGCTGTTTACATCCAGTGGATACTCTCCAAAATGGCGCCAGGGTGACGTGGGGGAGATGAATTGTTGAATAAAGTCGTCACTTTTTTTTTTCTTGCGCACAAAAAGTATTCTCGTAGTTCGAAATTATGGTTGAACACCTGATGTCACATGGACAATTTTACCGATCTCCTTGCTACGTTTCTGAACTTGGGAACATTTCAGTTGCGTTGCTGTCTATGAAGGGTCAGAAAGCTCTCAGACTTCATAAAAAATATCTTAATTTGTGTACCGAAAATGAACAAAGGTCTTACAGGCCTTGGAATGAATGACATGAGGGCGTTCGTGCTGGTGATTAATGACAGAATTTCATTTGTGGGTGAAAGGGTGTGTGAACTAACACTTTTTAAGGATAAGAAAAGTGAAGAGTCTTGAGCGTGAAAAGCCAGAGCCCTCTTGGTTGATTAGCTTGTCAGTGAACTATGGCTCTTGTGTAGTAAATGCTGCTCCATTTGAAAGCATGTGAAAATATCACATTTAATGACATATTTTTACTCCAAACTCACTTCAAAATGTCAGTCGCATGTTTGAAATAAATCCTTCTGTGAGATGTGGCTTCTTACACAGAATAAGGCAAGCAACATATTTCATAGTATTCCAAGCACTGATAAAAGCATTGCATTATTATATACTTTATTAAAATAAAAATTATAATAAGACGAGCTCAGATAAACCATATATTGTCGTAGACCTGTGTTTATTAGTCATGTTGAATTAATCAAAGCAGTTAAATCTTCTGTTTATTCAGCTGCAGAGATTTTCTGGGTTTCTTCTGCGAGGCGTATTTGGAGTTTCGCAGCGAGAGTGCCCTCTGGCCTTGGAGGGATTTACTGAGGATCACGACCGGTTCAATTGGAAAGTAGCTGACCATCGCAGCTTGGCGAATCGCGATTGATTCATTTCGAGATAGGGAAGCCGACACAGTATACATCACATTTAATAAGAATAATTTCTATATTCTTTCCATCAAAAAATACGACCTGAGTAGCAGAGGAAGCTCCCGAACAAAAATAATTTTAATGATATTTTTTATGACATAGCTACGCGGAGCTAACGTCTCGAGAAGAGACAGATCAAATATGTTACTAAATAAATACAAGATTATGATAGCGAATAAGAAGCTGACGTCTCATTTCTTCAAGCGGTCGTATTTACCATATTTACAATGGTAATGGCTAGCGTGCATAGTACTTTGCATCACTTATAAATATTTCTGCCTTGTATGGTGATTACAATCCACATCGGATCTCAAACAGAAGTCATTTCAAACACTCACTGCTGTCTGAAAGTGAGTTTTGAACAAATTATTTTAAAAGTCTTTAATGCTGATGTTATAGCTGTTAACTTTATGAAATGATCCGCAGCGCTGGCGCTCTCCAGAGGCAGAGAAACTCCGCCTTTGTTCATAACCACTCCTCTAGCCCCAGCTGGCCTGCTTTGGCCCAAGGTTTTCATCGGGCCAAAAAACCCAGGCCGTTGGCCCCGAGGAAGCACCGACGAGGCACGATCAAGCCCCAGAAGTGACAGTGGAAACGAGACTGGCCCTGGCACGCACTAGCACGCCGCTTTTAGCCCGACAGTGGAAACGGATATTGAGACCAACATATGTGATCACCACTTTCATACCAAGGATATAAATCTTTAACAAGCATTATTCTTTATAGTCTGTGATAAACCGTTTATATAAAAACAAGAAAAAAATCATGTAAAAACCAATTAACAAAAACTCAGCTACATGACATTGCACTCAGTTGGAGTATGTGCTATTTGTTGCTTTACAAATCTGTACTTATTTCTGAATGTTTTCTTCGGTGTATTATCATACTTTATATTTGGTTATTTAATGTGGTATGAATGTATATTTTGCTATAGCTCTTTCTTTTGTTCCCGGTTTTGTGTACGGTGGTTTAAAAGGATTAAAAATGGAATGAAAATAGTGAGCTGATTCACAAACAAAAAACAGAAAAAGTAATAAAAAGTGACCATTTTAATTAAACGACGATAGATAAAACAAAACAATAAATGCTTAAACGTGTGAACTGAGTCCCCGTAACTTCCTTAGTTTGGAATGTGGCAAGATCTGCTTTCTTTAAGCACAGCAATCCCAATTTGGAGTATCTCACAAACAACTCACAGTGAAGAATACTCCCACAATTCCCAATAAATGCTGGAATATTTTCCCATCAGCCTACACGTGAAGAAGAAAGCGTTTATGAAGAACATTGAGAACATGAGTGATCCAGAACTCTGCAGAATAAAACATGAAGATACTGAAGAACAAAGAGGTTGGTGTTTATTGCTGATTCTTCATTTATGATGCTGAAGATCATTAGGGTTATAGAACTTAAAACAGTTTTCAATTAGATTTAGTGGTTGTAATTAGAAAAGTCCTAAAAGCTGTAAAATGATATTATATAAATAATATACCAAACACTTTTTATGAACTGGGTAGAATCTGGAGCCTGAAACAAATTTTTTTCAAGCAAAGGATCAGTGAAAGGAGCAAACATTCATAATCATTGTGAACATGAGGAGGTCAGGGTAAATATCATGAGTTCTTTATCTTACACTGATTTTATAATCTTCTAATTACTAGAAAATATTCATATTTTAATGAATATGATAGTATAATTAATTCAACAATGTTTAAACCAGGAAATGATTCAGAAGAGGAAGAGTGAATTATACAGGGATGTATATAAGATCATAAGCCTTTGTCTTGGCAATGTTATCAAAGAGCTAATAATGTGTTGCTAATCGTACACAAACCATGTTCATGTTTTCCATCTCAGTTTTTTTAAAGTTATGGTATTATTAAATAGTTATAATCAATGTCAATATTATATTTAAACATTTAATAGTTCTTTCTACAAAACATGGGATTTGTGATTATAATGTTTTAAAAACAATAATTAGAAGATCAATATATCCAATTAAAGTTGCAGAGACATAATTTATATTATGTTATATTATATTAATTTATAAAAAATCATCAACACAATCATAATTTTCTATAGCAAATGTCATTTCCCTTTACATTTCTGTCTTTGAATTCATGATTTACGTAAAGTTAAACCTTTACTTTCAATTTAGATCTGATGGAAGAGAGCGAGGAGAGCGAAGATCTGAGTGAAGCGGAGCAGAAACATGCCAAAACTGGTCATTTGAGTCGCTCACAGACTAAAAGCAATTTCTTACAGAGAAGAACAGCCAAAAAGTGCACTTGTCCTCAGTGTGGAAATAGTTACATTAACAAACAAAGTCTTAAACTTCACATGAGAGTTCATAGTGGAGAGAAGCCTTACACGTGTGATCAATGCGGGAGGAGTTTCACTCAAAACAATGCCTTAAAGGATCACATGAGAATCCACACCGGAGAGAAGCCTTTTAAATGTGGTCAGTGCGGGAAGAGTTTTGCCTACAAAAAAGTTTTAAAAGTTCACTTGAGAAGTCATAATGGAGTGAAGCCGTACACATGTGATCAATGTGGGAAGAGTTAAGAGTTTCACACAGAAAGGAATCTTACTGAACACATGGGATCCACACGGAGAGCGCCAGTTTTTTTGTTTTAGGTGTGTGATAAGTGTTGGCGCGTTTGCAAAATCTAAGGAATTTGAAATCACATCTGAATAATATTTGAAGTAAGACAATTTGTGATCGGCAACTGTGATCAGTGTGGAAAAAAGCTATTCTGGGGAAATCCTAAAGTTCCACCTGAAAGTTCATATAAAGGAAAACCCTCATTTGTGTTCTTTGTGTGGAAAGAGTTTTTCACGGCTAAGTGTTTTAAAAGTACACCAGAAAAGTCACAGCGGTGTGAAGGATCATATATGCTCTGATTGCGGGAAGACCTTTATTACAGATGCTGGACTGAAACAGCACCAGAGAATTCACACTGGAGAAAAACCTTACAAATGTTCACACTGTGACAAGAGATTCAATCAATTTGGATCTTGGAAAAGACATGAAAGGACACACACTGGAGAGAAGCCGTATTACTGCTTTTCATGTGGGAAAAGTTTCACTCAATCATCTTCTCTTCTCCGTCATACAAAAAACATATGTCTGAAATCACATTAAGTAGTTTCTGTTCAGGTCCTGCACTTCAAGTGCAATGCTGCGTCCTCATCAAACTTGACACAATATGTCAAGCAATAAAAGCTCTACTTCATAAAGTCTTAACCAGCCACAAGTGACAAGGCAAAGAAACATCCAAAGTTGTCAAAGCAAATAAAGTTCACCTTCAAAACCAACAGTTTCAAGTATAAGACTTGAGACAATGAGATTAACTCAAATATTGAGTTTCCTTCAAAAGAACAAAAAGTATGATTTTTTTTTCTTATATATCATTTTGAGTTATGGTATAAAATTAAATCATTGATTGTCATTATTGATTGTATCAACCTTTCACCTTTTATTGTGTTCTGATTCCATGGAGCTCCTAAAGGGACATGGTATGAAATAGGAAGAAAAAAATGTGATCTTGTGTTCGTTTATATAAACAGACTGAGTAGCTCCTACAGTTATTGTAAATCGGTCAGAAGTTAATTAATAAAGCAAGAATTAAAACTTATCTTCTTGTATTGTCTATTATTTTACCAGTCTGGCAGTGCAGACTGAGACACTGCCATTGTGAGTTACACAAGCATGTCATATTTGTGAGGTAGGTACCACTTTTAGCAATGTCAGAGATCTGCAAATACAAGACACCACCACAAGAGTCATCAAAAGCTAGTATAGGCTGATACTGATTAATAGCCTATCAGTCAGAGCATTCATAAAATCCTTCACTAAACTCTTCATCAAAGTTTTGAGAAAAAAAATCTGTCAAATTACAAATGTTTTATGTTTCATAACACAATTCATACATGCTTCTTATATTAGAAACATAAATGCAGCATTTCAAATGGTCCCTTACAGACAAAAATAGTTATTTTCACAAAGAAAGCTTACTTTTGTCAAATCTTTTTAAAATTATGATACACTAACATGAATTTAAACATGTAGCTATATCAAAAACCTGGGTGTTTTCCCACCACTGACAGAGTTTTTCTGTCATTTCTGAGACAAGGCTTCCCTGCCATTTTCGGCAATCCATGTTTTTATATGGTAGGGGTGCTATCGTCTTCTGAAAGAGTTACAGAATCTCAAAAAACAAGCGAAAAGAGGCAGAAACAAGTGATAGAATCATTTCATACATGTGTTGTAGTCTTTGACAAAAACACAGTTTTCTCAGCCTTTTGCTCAAAATGTTGCTTTCTAATTAAAAATTACCAGCAAAAAAAGAATGCATGAAGTAGAATTATTTTGTTATTGTCTGTTCAGATATATATACAACAAAATATTTTGGGGACCATGAAAGATTTGTGAAAATAATCAAAAATGCTGCAGCTTTTTAAAACGCTTGGGGAATGAGTTAAACTTTAGACCAATTATAGGTTTGTAACATTCAGGATGTGCGCGCATCATGGTTGCAGAAAACCTGGGGGAGATAGCCTTTATGGCTAGAGAATTACACGGATACGGTACAAAACAGTTAGATTAAAAAAGATTATAGATTATATTGATTAGATGTTATTTTCAAAATGTTCTCAGCATATAGAGAATGGGAATGTTTCGTCACAGCGGCAATGCATTCTGGGAATTTAGGTCACGGGAGCTACAGCGGAAACTAATATAGTGAATGTAGATGTTTGATATTATTTAATGTTTATATTATTCTACTTAAAGGTGCAATAGGTGATTGTCTTCAGAAATTTTTTTTGTTATGCTGGTTAAGTCTCTTCACATCCCGATAGCAATCAATCATTAAGTTAAGTGGTCTAAATGTATTTGTTTGTATTTATATATTCTGTGGAAGGCGTTGGATCAAGAAATGTTTGTCCAATCAAAATGCTTGGTCCGAGCGTTTTAATTGGCTTTCCTACCTGCCTGTCAAATATGTATTAGCATACCTCTGCGCACCTGGTTCGCGCAGACAGGATACGTCATCAGCGCGTTCACGCACGCAGTGCAGACAAAGCGAGAATGGCAGACATCAATCCTGGTAATGTAGTACTTTTACTAACTGTATTATAAAGTTTTCTCACCGATGAATGACACATGATGTATTGTAGTGTAATGTTTGTCTTGATTTCTGGTCTGTTGGGTGTATATGAGTTCAGGGGGGGGGCGTGGCTTCTTTAACGGAGATTGAAGGGAGGATGGGACGTTCGCTTCCCCCCCCCCTGAATTCAGGCTAAAGTAGCATTTCCGTGGTTTTTTCAGAGTTAGGGAAAGCTGTAAAACAGAGGTATTCTGCAGACATGAAAAAGGGCTTATTGTATAGACATTATCAATGTCTGCATTAAACCTCTGATTTCGATAACGCTATGGTTGATAGTGTAAGCTTGTAAATCATTCCAAATTTAATCTAAATTTAATCGATATTAGTTGAATCATATAAACATAAAATAATATAAAATGTCTGCATTCACTACGGAACTCGGATGAAAGTTAAACTAAAACTCGGTATAGTAAAACAACTCAAATTAGATGTGTCTTAATATTTGATCTCTGTAGATTTATTATATACAGTGATTTGCATTAAACTGTAAGCCCTAATACTACAAATAGAAGAAAATCATATATGGAAACATTATCTTGTGGCAGCTCGTTGATACCCAGCCACTTGTTTGTACGGATTAAGTTTCATTCATTCATTTATTTGATCGCTTGCATCGTTGTTCGGCATCTCTAATAGTAAGAATCTTCAACTTGTTTGTTCAAGGCATTTATTTGCATAGGCATAAAAAAAACCATAGTTCAAAAGCAGCTTAGCCTTCTCGAGTTGTTACCTCTATAGTGGCTTAATTCTTTACACTGAGCAGTTTTATTGGGCAATATGACGATATATAACCATGATAAATGATTCACTGTTTGAGATCTAGCTATGTATTAAAATATAAAATAGCCATGGTTTTGCTACTCTGACCAAAGTGTTTTAGCAGTTAGCCCAGGGGTCGGGAACCTTTTTTGACCAAAGAGCCAATTTTTTTAAATTTTTGGTTAATGCATTTTTCCAAAAGAGCGTATATATTATATATATATATATATATCTATATATATAGATAAAATATATATATATATATATATAATCTATATATAATCTAGCCTATATTATCTAAAATGATGTTTTTTTCTATAACGTTTTAATTATGTAACTTTATTAGGACGTTGGAAACTAAAATACACAAATATGCAACTAACCGTCAAACATTTTTAATGACCGTGATTAACCTGTGACCTCAGCAATGAATTAGGTTATTGTCCTTTAATGTTCACCAGATGTTTAATGTCATCTGTTTGTAGCACATATCCGGGGAGTGACATACTTAACCTTTGACCTCCATCATGAAGTAGGATATGGTCCTTTAATGATCAGCAGATGTTTAATGACATCTGTTTGTACCCCATATCCGGGAGTGACAAACTTAACCTGTGACCTCCATCATGAAGTAGGATATTGTCCTTTAATGATCAGCAGATGTGTTATGCCATCTCTTTGTAACATATATCCGGAGTGCCATATTTAACCTGTGACGAATTCATGGGGAGGAGGATATTGTCCTTAATGATAAAACTATCCAGATTATAGGAAACAGGGGGACACAACTGTCATCTCTCTCTCTCCTCTCTCTCTCTCTCCTCTCTCACACACACACACAAACACACACCAAATGCAAACACGCGCTCACACACACACACACCCTCAGACTACAGACCCTGCTTGTTCCTTGTTCCTACAGGCCCTTTCCAGACAAGGGAAGTGTATATAACACAATCTCTGGTCACTTTAACTCATAAGGTCTCTGTGTGGCGGTGACACCGGATGGTAGGCAGACGCAGGCCTCCGGATCGTGAGGAGAATGCCATGGTTGTTTGGAAAATAATAAAAACATTTGCCGGCAGCTGTTCAAGCATTGAATTGCTTATAGAAGCCTTACACGCATATGCGAACATAAGTCTTCTTTGTCTGTCCGAAGCTGAGCAGATGTTTGCGACCCCAGGGGCACCGTTATGTGACCTCAGGATGCGAGAGAGATTTCCGAGCGGACAATATCAGAAAAATATCAGAGATATCTCAGACCATAGCCCAGCTCTGGAGCATATAAATTGCTTGGCGCTATTCCAAAAATCAGTTTTAAACAATTGCTCTACATCTTTTTTCGTCAATATTCAAGATGGCGCAGGACCGGCATGAATTTATGCTTTGAAGAATGTAAAACATTTGCAGCTGATTACAATTGATAAATAGGATTAGAATTTCACAGATGTGCAAAAACTATTTGCTGTGGAATATTCTGCATTCTACGAAATAGATCAATTTGGTAATTATATTTCTATACATTTCTAATATTTTTTATATATTTAGGTATTCATTGTTAACTGACTTTTATTGGTGACTTTTAGCGAGAGCTGCAATAGTCGACGTCTGCGGAGAAGGTGAGCCAGCCTAAGGCACACCTGTAATATGGGCAAAGGAGAAGTGCTCATGAACACAGATTTAGACAGATTTGTGAACAATATTTGAGGAAATAGGCCTTTTGTGTACATAGAAAGAAAAAATATACATACTAATATATCTATATATATATATATATATATGAATAATAATAAAATAATAATGAATTTTTATCACTTCGTGTCTTCTTCTTTTTTTTTTTTACGACTTTACTGAAATGAATCCTGTTTTGTGCTTTCATTTAGACCGGGTGAAAGAGAACAAGGTAGGAGTGAAGAACTGAGTGAAACAGAGGAGAAATATCATCATGTAAAAAATGGAGAAAGTAATTTTTTTATTGAAAAGAGACAAAGTACACTCTTAAAAATAAAGGTGCTTCACGATGCCATAGAAGAACCTTTTGATCTAAATGGTTCCAGAAAGAACCTTTAACATCTGAAGAACCTTTCTGTTTCACAAAAGGTTCTTTGTGGCGAAATAAGGTTCTTCAGATTACAAAAAGGTAAGAAAAAGATTGAAGAAACTGTTGACGGAATGGTTCTTTGTGGAACCAAAAAATGGTTCTTCTATGGCATCGCTTGAAGACCTTTGAGAACCTTTATTTTTAAGAGTGTATCTTTCACCTGCCATCAGTATGGAAAGAGTTTCTCATGCAATCAAAGTCTTAAGTGTCACATGGGAGTTCACAATGAAGAGAAGCTACACACATGTGATCAATGTGGAAAGAGTTTCACTCAAAAAGGAACTTTTAAATTACATCTACGTGGTCTTTCTGGAGAAAATCCATATAACTGTGATCAGTGTCGTAAACACTTTTCTTATCCAGATTCCCTGAAAAGCCACCTGAAAGTTCATACACAGGAGAAGCCTCACATTTGTTCTTTGTGTGAAAAGAGTTTTACTGAGCTGGCTGCTTTAAAAAAACACCAGAAAAGACACAGCGGTGTGAAAGATTATATGTGATTTGAATGTGGAAAGACCTTTATTATTGCAGCTGATAAACTGAAACAGCACCAGATAATCCACAGTGCAGAAAAACCTTACAGCTGTTCACAATGTGACAAGAGATTCAGTTGGTCAGAACATCTGAAAACACATGAGATGATTCACAATGGAGACAGACCACACACATGTGATCAATGCGGGAAGAGATTTACACAAAAAGGAGGCCATAAGCATAGGCTCATTGGAAATACGTGCCTATACATTTCTGCAAAACTGAAAAAAAAAAAAACTATATGTACGATTCACTGCAGTTTCCAGTTGAAATTAACACTAGAGGCAGTAAAACTTCGACACCTTTTATTCCTTTTCACACATATTTACAGAGTTTCGATTAATAAAGGCTAATTTTCACACAATTACTTGCAGAATGTTATGTGTTATGACTTCAAAACAATTTTAACATCCTGCTCGATTTGAAAACTGATACTTTTGAACGTTGTCGTCACATATACAGCTTCATATGTATGAGTTTTCTAATTCAGTAAGTTTAGCTCACGGGATACAGTGTTGCACTTAGGTGATGAAGAACTCCGGAACGAATCCCATGAACTACGGTTCAACAAAACGGCTTAAATCTGCATAAGGAAGTTAAAATAGCATGGCTGCATCAACAAATACGTTTTTATATCACTTTTGCATTTGTTAACACTATAGGGGTTAGGTTATCTTTTAATGGATATTGGATGCTGAATGGCCACAAACGTACCTCAAGCAAGATAATAAAAAACGCTGCAATACGGCCTTTTATACCAAACGTAATAAAAACGTGCTATGGTCTATTTAAACGTGTGTTTTAGCGACACTTCTGGACCATTTCAATGAAACTGCAGTGGCGGAATAAATTACGGTATGGCAGAAATGGTGTAAGAGGCACGTATTTCCAATGAGCCTGTGTTGGCCTTAAAGTTCACATGAAAATCCACAGTGGAGAGAAGCCACATGCATGTGATCAGTGTGGGAAAACGTTTGCGCATAAAGGAAACCTTAACGTACACATGAAAATCCACACTGGAGCGAAACCATACGCATGTGATCAGCATGGGAAGAGTTTTGCACAAAAAACACCCCTTAATGATCACATGACAATCCACACTGGAGGGAAGCCCTCACCCCGTGATCAATGTGGAAAGAGCTTTAGAAAATCAAGGGAAGCTGCTCAATGTGAGAAGAGTTTGTCATCTGTAAATGGTCTTAAATCACATCTGCATTCTCATAAAATCAGAAATCTTGTCAACGTGTCACCAGCAATCTAAGCTAACTACACTGAAATGTGTAAAAATGGTTCTAAACAGTACCAGAAAAAAGGGTTCTTCAGCTTGTAACAATAACAGAACCCTTTTTAGTGCTAAATAGAAAATTTTTTATAGGGTTCCATATAGAACCACGCTTTGAAAATGCTATATACGACCTTATTGGTGTTATAAATAACCTTTCTAATGATAGTTTTTCATTAATATTAGTAAGTTAATATCATTAATATTAGTATTATTTCTATATATATTATGCATATTGTTTTACCCCCCCCCCCCCACCCCCCCCCCCCCCCCCCCCCACGCGATTCGCTATGTTACAAGCCAACAACCCTTTTTTCTGGTACTGTTTAGAACCATTTTTACACATTTCAGTGTAATGTATTTTCTAGCTGAAGCTGGGCAAGAGTGAGCTGAGGTGGCGGGGTCAAGAACGGCGGGGTCAAGAACGGCGGTCCCGGCGAAGGAGCGATGATGTGTGAAAACGGTGAGATGAAAGCCAATTGGCGATCCACAGCCACTAAGTGGCGTCTTCCCTCAGGGACCAGCGACGGATCCGCTTAGGCATGACGCAGGGGGGGTGGGGGGGGTTGGAAAGTCCTCTTTGGAAGACCAAAAAAGTAGTTGCGCTTGAAACGAAGACACAGCTGTCCTGCAGGACATGGCTGCAGCTCAACAAAAAAAATACACCAGGAATAAAAGTTACGCTTTCTTTCTTTGGTGAACATTTGGGCGGCGTTATGCAAACCTCCCCACATAGTGATGTAGACATGTGGGGGCGTGTTCGAACGAGCCGTTTTAGGTAGGTGTGGATGACTCTTAACTTTTATAAAGAACACCTCTTTGGATTTGAGACTTTAGTCTTCGCAAATGTACAGATCTTCTTTATGCACCAAAAGCTTGAAACACTCGAAAGAGAAAGAAAAAAATTAATCGCATCAGATGACCCCTTTAAAAAATTTATCTGGTCCAAACAAACATGGCTTATCTCTCCTCTCTTAGTTTTTTTTTGGTCCATATAAAGTGTGGCGCTTCTACTACGCTCGGTGGAAACGTCTCCCTCTCTCCACAAGTTAGTAAACGAGACAATAATTTATCATTCACATTGTAGATTGTTAGATGTTTGTAATATTATAGTGTTAGGTAAAACATGACCAGTCACAAAAAATAAAATATGAATTGATATCACTTTTCTTTTAAGATTGTGAAGGGCTTGCATACTGTCCATTTTTGCTTTTGGCCTTTATAAACATAATTGTTTTTACATAAACGAATGGAAGGAGGCACATTGTAACTCTAAACTCAATTGTGTATTTCAGGTGTATCACATCCTACAACCTCATCATATGCAGAGAAAAATCGCCACTTAATCACACCGAAATGATGGACTTTAAGGCATCATATTGGTTGGATTGTGATTGTTTCACTGAAAGTTGGTCTTCATCACATCTATTTTTTGTTCTTATTTTGTGTTTTACTTCTTTATGTTCAATGTCAATCGACATTCATTAATGTATTCAGCTAATAACTGTTGTTAAGAGCACTAACAGTTTTGCATGTCAATAAAAACATAATTCACACAACATGCTGCTTTTGTTGTTGTTATTGTTGTTGTTGTTTAACTGTAAAACCCTAACCGAGGCTACACTCTGGGACAGTTGTAGAGACAGCAGAAGAAACTCCTCTTTCTTTTATTTTAGTTTCTTTTCCATTGAGAGTGTTGTTTTCTAAGTTAAATTTGTTTATGGCCCGTCCAATTGATAGCTGAGTGATTCAACCATTGATTCTGTTGAAATTCATGCAAATTCTCATATAAATATCCTTTGAGATTCCTTGATGGTCCACTTAGTAGTTTCTGTTTTCTCTTCATTCATTATGCTGATGTCTTCAGATCTCCTGTAAATCGACACTTAAAGCTCATTTCACTGGTGTCAACAGACTGAGAGACAAACTATGCCAACTGAATGCCAGGGAACAAAAACTTAGCTAAATTTAAGTTAAATGAAGTTGAGCTCAATTATTTGCTGCTTACAAATCTGTATGTTTATTTCTAAATGTCTATATTCCTATTTTTATTCTCTTTTATTCTAGGGCGAGGTTAGAATATGTGCGATATGAAGATTTTTGATCGTGGACGATAAAAATGTCTCCACGATCTGCTTTTTGAAGAAATATCGTTGTATCGTGCTGCAGCACACATTCAATCAGCTGCAGTTCTGGCGCCACCGAATCAATATACTGTACAATGCGACATACATTATCAGTGTTAACTCGTTACTCTCACGGGACACTGCATTAATTCACAATCACAAAAGTATTTTTTTTTTTGCATCTGCTTTAAAGCCTTACTGGTTAAACGTTTCATTCTTGTGCTGTTCTGACAGCGCTTTTTCTGAGCACACCCAAAGCGCGCGCACGAAAACGAACAAGCCCGTCAAACAGTGCCTGATTACTAAGTTATGTTTTGTGCTAATACTGTAAAAAAACACAGGATTTGACTCAGTTGGTTATGTCTAAAATTAAATTAAACAACTGAGAGAAACGGATGCGTACTTGCATATTAGATGCATGACAGTAGGACAGTAGGCTACATGCTGCCGACCTTAACAGCTGCTAAACCTCTTTATTTAATCTCGGTAGTTTCCTTTCACCTCATTTGTTATGCTGATGTCTTCAGATCACCTGTAAACTGCCACTGAAAGCTCATTTCATTGATTAAAGCATAAGTTCAAAAACGGATTTGTTTTTATCTGATTTTAGCAGATCTGATCCTATCACACAGCAATTTACCTTCAGTAAAGCTCCTCCTACAGGAATTCACCCAAATACTGGAATATTCTCATTAGTCTACAAGTGAAGACAGTTCATGAAAGAACAGTGAGAACAAGAGTGATCCAGAACTCTGCAGAATGGAACATGAACATGCTGAAGAACAAATAGGTTGGTGTTTATTCTTGATTATTCGTTAATGATGCTAAAGATCATTAAGGTTATACAACTTAGGTCAGTTCATCAGTGGTAATGGTGAATGCATGTTTTGGTTGAAAAGAGCTGTAAAACAGTAGCATATAATATATGGGACACTTTCCATGAACTATACCAAATGGAGCCTGAAACTCAAGTCACCTTTAATTCCATAGTGCTTTACACGATACAGATTGCTTCAAAGCAGCTACAAAATAGTAACAATTTCTTCTTGTTATTGTTGGTAGATTAGACAAACCAAGACTCATGATTTGTTTGTTTCATCAAGTTTTAAACTCTTCATGTTTGACCAATCCCCAAAGGGGTTCTGACCATTGTCTTTAGTTCAGAGTGCTTTTAAAAAAAAAAGTTTTTCCTAGAATAGATTAATGCTAGCATATTGGAATTTAAAGGGATAGTTCAACCAAAAATGAAAATTTCCTGTTAATTAACTCAACCTCAGGCCATCCGAGATGTAGGTTACTTTTTTCTTCAGTAGAACAGTAAAGAAGTTTTTTAGCTGAAACTGTGGTCCTTGGTGATTTAGTAATTTAAGAAAAGAAAGTTACATTAACTGTGAACACTGTGAATCCATCAAAGCTGTTTTCCTGTCTGCCGCCTGAGATTCTGCGATAGGCTCTAGCATCCCTGTGACCTTACATAGAACAAGCAGTTTGAAAACTGAATGGACAAAGTGCTTAAATATTGGAAAAGATATTGGTAAATCCAAATAACGGCCAATCTCTAATATGAATGCATCAAAATATTCATCGTTTAGCAATTGACGTCTTCTGCTGTTACGTTAGGGTTTACTTTTATGTTCTTCCCCTTCACATTTCTCACTTTTTTGTATGATTTACACTCTTAAGAATAAAGGTGCTTAAAAGGTTCTTCACAGCGATGTCATAGAAGAACCATTTTTGGTTCCACAAAGAACCATTCAGTCAAAGGTTCTTTAAAGAACCATCTCTTTCTTACCTAATCTGAAGAAACTTCTTTCGCCACAAAGAACCTTTTGTGAATCAGAATCAGAATGAGGTTTATTGCCAGGTATGTTTACACATACAAGGAATTTGTTTTCGTGACAGAAGCTTCCACAGTGTAACAGAATGACAGTGACAGAACAAAAAACACAGATAATACAAAATTAAAATAAATAAAAAATAAAAAATAGAACAAGTAAATAAGGAATAAAAAATACAAATCGACAATTGTATGTACAGGTATATAACAATAGACAAATGTGGCTCAGTGGTAGAGCATTGCATAAAAGGTTGTGGGTTCGATTCCCAGGAAACACACATACTGGTAAAAAAATGTATAGCTGAATGCTCTGTAAGTTGCTTTGGATAAAAGCGTCTGCTAAATCAATAAAGTAAATTAATTAAATTAATATTATGGGCAAATTGAAATGTAGACTGAGTATGTGTGTCAGATAAATAAGTGTATGAGTGAATAATAGTGTGTGTTCCACAGTTATTGTAAAGTGTTCATGAGATGGATTGACTGAGGGAAGAAACTGTTCCTGCGTCTGACCGTTCTGGTGCTCAGAGCTCTGTAGAGTCGACCAGATGGCAACAGTTCAAAAAGGGAATGTGCTGGATGTGAGGGGTCAAGAGTGATTTTGCTAGCCCTTTTGCTCACTATGGATGAGTACAGTTCTTGGAGAGAAGGGAGGGTTGTCCCAATGATTCGCTCAGCAGTCCGGACAACCCTCTGAAGTCTTCTGAGGTCAGAATTGGTAGCTGAGCTGAACCAGACAGTAATAGAAGTACAGAGGACAGATTCAATAATGGCGGAACAGAACTGTTTCAGCAGCTTCTGTGGCAGGTTGAACTTCCTCAGCTGGCGAAGGAAGTACAACCTCTGCTGGGCCTTTTTAACAATGGAGTCTATGTGAGTGTCCCACTTCAGGTCCTGAGAGATTGTGGTGCCCAGGAACCTGAATGACTCCACTGCAGTCACAGTGCTGTCCATGATGGTGAGTGGGGGGTGTGCAGGGGGGTTTCTCCTGAAGTCCACGATCATCTCCACAGTTTTGAGCGTGTTGAGCTCCAGGTTGTTGAGACTGCACCAGACAGCCAGCTCTTTAACCTCCTGACTGTGAAACAGAAAGGTTCTTCAGATGTTAAAGGTTCTTTATGGAACCATTTAGACAAATAGGTTATTCTATGGCATCGTGAAGCATACTGAATGAGTGTACTGAAAATTAAACCTTTCTTACTTTCATTTTAGACCTAATGGAAGAGAATGAAGAGAGTGAAGAACTGAGTGAAGCAGAGGAGAAACATCATGCTGTTAAAACTGGAGAAAAATCTTTGAGTTCCTCACAGACTGAAAGTAATTTATTGAAAAGAAGAGCCAAAACATCTTTAACCTGCCCTCAGTGTGGAAAGAGTTTTGCACACAAACAAAGTCTTAAAGTTCACATGAAAATCCACACTGGAGAGAGGCCACACACATGTGATCAGTGTGGGAAGAGTTTCACACAAAAATCCAGACTTAAGGAGCACATGAAAATCCACACAGGAGAGAAGCCATACATATGTGATCAGTGTGGGATGAGTTTCAGTAAGGCAAACACCTTTAAATTACATCTGCGTTATCATTCTGGAAAAAGACCATATAACTGTGATCAGTGCGGTAAAGATTTTTTTAGGACAGATGCCCTGAAGAACCACCTGAAAGTTCATACACAGGAGAAGCCTCACATTTGTTCTTTGTGTGAAAAGAGTTTTACTGAGCTGGCTGCTTTAAAAAAACACCAGAAAAGACACAGCGGTGTGAGAATCATAGTGCTTGGTGTGGGAATGTCTTTTTTGAGCCTCAACTGAGACGGCACCAGAGAACTCACACTGGAGAAAAACCTTACAAGTGTTCACACTGTGACAAGAGTTTCAGTCAGTCAGAACATCTGAAAACACACGAGAGGGTCCACACTGGAGAGAAGCCTTTCTCGTGTGATCAGTGTGGGAAGAGTTTTGCCCGAAAAGGACACCTTAAGGGTCACATGAAAATCCACACTGGAGAGAAGCCGTATCACTGCCCTCCGTGTGGGAAAAGTTTCGTTTCGTCGTAGTCTGTACTCAGTCATACAAGAAACAAATGGCTAAATAGATAATTAAAGCAGTTCATCTTCAGATCCAGCACTTTCAAGTGCATTCTACACTAATCTAGTCTTAAATTCAACAGGTAGTTTACAATTAGGAAATGCAAATGAAGTTTTAGAATACTTTTGATATTAAAGCTTGGAATGGCTAATAGAATTATAATCTCACCCCACTGAATGAGATTGAAGAGATGGCTGGCTGTCTGTTTTACCTTTTAATATCCAGTATTATATTAAAAACACCAAAATGGACCGTTTCAAGTTCGGTTTCTCAGCGCGGGTAAAGTCGCATCATATTGGTTAACTGGAATAGCAGTGATGGGGAGAAGTACCATAAAATATATGTTTTTGCATTCTCATTTGCTCAAATATCAAAAGAAAAACTCCACGATAGTGTTGTCATGACTTTCAATAAAAGAAAGAAAAATGAGAGAGACTGTCAGAAGAGAGAACGATGTCAAATTTACCGTCCCTCCCCTGATAGCACACATACGTCTGCAAGATATCTGTTAAAGATCACTTGATCTAGAAAGCATCTGCTGTGTACAAACATCTGTTAGACTCAATTGTAAATACATTTAAATCATAAACATCTTTAAAGCATCTAGTAGACATCTATTGACATCTGATAGAAAGTCTATAGAGTAGTGCAGATGAGAATGGACACTGTAAAAACTACGTGCGTCCAGATGTTAAAAAAATGTTGCCCCAAGGGGGACATCAAAATGGACGTCTCCGAGAGTGTGTGTGCATCAGGGTCCCATAGACGCTGCATTTGAAACACCCTCGCATTAGCGTTAACTTTTTTTTTTGTAATTTGATGCAAAGGTGATATAATACAACGAATAGTGTTATAAATGTACATACATTAAAAAAAATACAGTTTTGTGAAAAGGGTCCATGCGGTTTTTTAAAGCATGTAAGAAGTTCTGAGTGCAAGCAGTGGAAAGTGGAAAGTCTGCCCCATATGTAGTCTTTTTAATCACGTTGATAGAGACAAAGGGGAGTTTTATTCTTTTTCAGAATTCTCCAGAAAGTTTTGGGGGGTTCATCAAAAGAGTAAATATTGTAATTAATGTCAATCATAACGGTAAAAAAAAAAAAAACCGTTGGGATCTTTGAGTAAGAACCCACTTATGTCATTTTTAGTAGACTATAATCCCAATATATTTTGTCTTTAACGGGCATAAAGAATAAAAAAATCTATATAAAGTCAAAAATAACTTACTACTTACTTCAATCTTGTATAATTTGGTTCACGCTCTGGCTGTTTTTTTTTAAATGTATTATTGTCGCCTCACGCCGATGACGCCACCGCTAGCGCGCTCACACAGCGTTGAGTCTTTCTGAGGTAAACAGTTCCTGGCGTTTCTCTCTTATTCATACATTAACACCGCTTTTTAAAGTAACAGCCTACAGAGTTATTTCTGTAACGTATTGTTTTCATTTGCTGCTATTTGTGCGTCTTCTCTGGCGTCTGCTGTCTGAACATTTAGCCTAGCAGACAACGATGTGAGGAACTATGCTAAATACACATATTAATTGAGTGTGTATGATTGTTTCGATGTTTGGAGCAGTAATGGCATTGTTACTGAAAGCCACTTGATCAAAAGTCAAAGAATGATATTCATCACGCGGGATCTTTTAAACCCACCACAAGAGGTACATAAATATTAACATATAGATACATAGTTTTGACGTTGTTAAATATTGTCTGGTCGTGCTCTTTCATTTTAAAGAAAAAAAATAGTTTCTGTCTCTACAAAACAATTTTCTTTTCTTTTTTTTATGACTAAATGCAACGGCTGTAGTTGTAAATTAAACTAGGCAGGGCTGTACAGACATATATGTCGCACGTGCGATGAATACATTTGCCACTGTAGCTCGCGTGCGATACAGTTTAGCATGTTCATAACACAGCTGCTTAATAGTGTGAAGTGATTTCGTTGTGCTTGTTTGTGTGTGTGTGAGATTGATTATACTTGGTAGTTAGGGGTGTGCGATATGACGATTTTTGATCGTGGTCGATTAAAATGTCTCCACGACCTGCTTTTGAAGAAATATCGTTGTATCTGCTACAGCGCACATTCAGTCAGCTGCAGTTCTGGCGCCTCCCTCCTTCTCAATATAATGTACAACGCCACATGCATTCACATCAGCGTTAACCCAGCGGTAGTTACTCTCACGGGACACTGCACTTATGCGCAGTCACAAAACTGCATTATTTCCATCTACTTTAAAGCAATACCGGTTAAACCTTTAATTCACGTGCTGTTCTGCATGCGCTTTTTCTGAGCGGGTACACACTGAGAGCCTGTCAAAAAGCGCGTGATTATTGGACTAAGTTGTCTTTCGCGTCTGATTGTGAAAAACACACAAGGTTTACATATAAAACGCGTGCAGCTCTTAAAGGGACAGTCGCCACTATATATTCTGCCACTGTCATTAAAGGGATAGTTCACCCAAAAATTAAATTTCTGTCATATACTCACATTTTGTCCCAAACCTGTATTAATTTCTTTTTTGTGCTGAACACAAAAGAAGATATTTTGAAGAATGTGAGTAACCAAACATTTGACGGTAGCCATTGACTTCCATAAAATGGAAAAAAATACTATGGAAGTCACTGTGGACCAGCAACTGCTTGGTTACCCACATTCTTCAAAAATTACTTTTATGTTCAACAGACGAAATAAACTAATTCAGGTGTAAAGCAACTTGAGGAAATGATGGTATAAAAATTAAACACTATTACAGAATTGAAAGACAGATGACAGAAACTATTCTTTTAATGTTAATAAAACAACAAAACACAGAAAAAATCACTCACTGCTCTTGAATGATTGAACTTGTCATCAGTCAGTTGCTTTTAAAAGTACAATTGATGTATATAGTTTTATTTTAATATTTATTCATTGAATTTCTTGAATGTTACTGCTAAATACTGTACCTGAAAAATAAAGCACTGTTTGTTTTATTTCTATATTATGTGTATTTGTAAGTGTATCTTTGTTCTATTTTCTAATAACAAAGAAAAATACGGACAAAGATTTTATCTTTGGACTCACTTTGGCCTAAAATGTCTGCCATTTCTTTTTTATTTTATATTTCTTAAGGTGTAAGAGGTATGTTTCTGCACTCTTCCATTTGTAGCAAATTAAGAAAACTTTGTCTAAAACAATTTTTTGTGATGGTTTGTATTTTTTGTGCTTTTTGGAACATCAATGTTTGTTTAAGTGATGAACTTGTGTTTGTTTTCAGACATAATAGCAGATGTTTTATACTTGTGCTACAACTTTTTTGGCCTGTGCTACAAAACTTTCGACCTCTGTAGCACCAGTGCTATGTGAAAAAAACGTTAACGTACAGCCCTGACATTAGGTTTATAAAACATATGCTGCTTTATGATCGTTATTTAACTGTGGTTAATGAAACAGTCTCCCATCTCCATGATAAGGCTAAAGAGTGAGTGTCACAAATAACTGCTGCTGAATAGCCTTTTCATGTCAAAAATAGATAATAATAAAAAAAAATAGATTGACTCACAGACAAAATATAAATATATAGAATATGTGAATTTGTTTTCAAACAAATTACCATACATCTAATTGGTTAGATATATAAAGACAAACAGCATGTTTAAAGTGTGTGAATTAATGAAAGCATCAATTTGATGATGTATGTTGTATTTATGACAGATTTATGTTTGTTTTTGGCAGTTTTGCTCCTCCTACCACACAGTGAAGCTGTTGGCGAAAGAACATTGAAGAACATGAGTGATCCAGAACCCTGCAGAATTAAACAGGAAGATACTGAAGAACCAATAGGTTGGTGTTTACTCTTAATTTTTCAATAAGGTTATAAAACTTCAAACAGGCCATCAGATTTATTGGTTTATGGTTTCAGTTAGAAAAATCATAAGATCTGTGAAATAATCAGTTAAAAGGGGCTTTCGCACTGCATAGATATAAGAACTTAGTGTAGGGGAATTTGTAATACCCCATTAGGGATATGCCGGTATCAAATTTACATGTTGCGATTAATTGCTAATGCTTTTATCACGGTATACGGTATTGCCGCGATATTGAAATTTAGTTGCAAAAAAGTGTTGTCATAATAAAGTATAACAGGTTTAATAACTTTTTTCTTATAACAAAAATAACTGAACATTTAAAAACAATAAAGCAATATACAAAAAATTAAAAAAAAAACATTCACAGATTAAAGTGCAAAAGAATTATAAAGACCAATAGTTATCACTTTACAATAAGATCTCATATTAGTTAACCTTAGTTAATGCATTAACATTAACAATGAGCAATAGCTACAGAAGTCATAAACTCTTAGTTTATGTTAGCTCATTAAATAACACAGTTGCAACTTTTGATTTGAACAACGTGTTATTAAATATTGGAATTACCTAAGATTAATGAATGTTAGCAAGAATTTTTCATTGGCAGTTTGTTAACTAATGAATTAACTAATATTAACTAATGAAGCCCTAATATAAAGTGTGTGACCGAACAATAAAGAATCAAAACACTTTCATATATAATATACAATATCTTTGTAATCTCATCAGCTGACAGTGTAGACGCCTGACAAACTTTGTTGTTGTGATTACACTGTTGGATGTGATACACGCAATACACACAGCTTTTCTCACCATGGTAACGTGATGCGTTTGCAAGGTTCATGAAAAAGTTTCGCTTTTATTTCCTTTTTTGCCCTGAAGAAGATATCACAGGTTCATCAAGTTCGTCGTAATTATCCATCCTCGATCACTTTTAGTTAGCTTTGATGAAACTCCTCTCAGCTAGCGCGTCTTTTCAAAGTGACTAGCAGACTTGGTAACCTGACCTGAATACTGCGTGCTGATTCGCTAAAAATGACTTATCGGGTTTTGTTCACAAACAACAAGGTGTGCTTGTCGGTTTCTGCTGTAAAACGTGAACTCGCGATGCCTTGAGAGTGGACAATACCAGCTTTTTTGACAAAACGTGTTTAGGTTTCAGATCGTTAAATGATATGGAGAGAATGCACGGCGCTTTTAATCATTTTTTTAACGTGTGGTTATCGGTTTTTGTAAATACACTCTCATATGTCTGCAGTATTTGTCAGCCCTTACATGTCTGCTCGCGTAACAAGTAGCGGGTATGCAATAAACGGCCCTTTTTTAAGACAGGTAGAAGAATCAAGGGGGGGCCTGCAAAAGTAAAACCAAAGAGCTGTATACTTGCCAAACTTGTTAATGAAAACAAGGATATAATCAAAGGAAAATTTTGAGTTGGGATAACCTCCAAAACCAAAAAAAGATCATGGGAAAACTGCCGCTGGGTTGACAAATAAATGCAAGTGTGTTTCCTAAAAGTTACATTCTGAGGCAGATTGCCGGCAACAGCCATTTTAGCCCTGCTGAAAAAACAATAGAAACCATCACATAATTTGTAATGGTTTTACTGGTTATAATGGGAATTGTACTATTTTAAAGGTAACTTTAATGGTGCCTGTTGGTCTCTACTGGTAAGTGGTTGCCTTCTATTGGTGGCTCGGAACATGTCCCAAAACACACTACAGAAAACAATTTTTTAATGGTTAAACGTTGATGGTTTGTAATATTTGTAATTCAGGGCTGTACGTTAACTTTTTTTTTCACATAGCACTGGTGCTACAGAGGTAGAAAGTTTTGTAGCACAGGCCAAAAAGTCATAGCACATGTTCATTTCTGTTATTTCTTGGTTTCCATTTCACACAGTAAAGCACTAAGCTTGAGTTGGGAAGCTTGTAACAGTAACATGTACAAAATCTAATTTTTATGTAGAAAAGGTATATATTGTACTCTTATTAAATGTACCATTATTCTTCTATAGTCTTATATGGAACTGACCAACAACTTCAGTGATTATGTGTGATTTAGTCGCAAATTGAAGAAAAGTTTGTTTTTCAAAGCACTTTGTGACTTTTCTTACTTCATACACAAAAAAAGAGCAAAACTGACCAAATTTGATTTTGTGATTTTATATATTTTTTAATAGTGATTTTATAATTTCAAAATACAGAGAAAAATTAGAAATGAATGACTAATAAGCCAATAAATGCTTCTCTGCTGCTGTCTACTGGTTATAATTGTGATTTGATGTATTTTTTAAATTTTACATAAGTGTTTGTTCACCGCAGTATATTTTGGTCATCCCATTGAAAATAACATTCAAATTGGATCATTTTGGAGCTTTAAAGTGCTGGAAACAGTTGTGTGAAATGCTTGTAAGTCATTGAAAATTGCTTGAATTTCTCTCTCAAAAGGTTGTACAAACCCTGAAAGGAATAATGTAAAAAATTAGACTTTTCTGCCAAAACAGCAGGGTTCCTTATTTTAGCAGAGATTTTCTTACTATTGGGAGATGAGAGGGTCTTTATTACTTACTATTGGAGAAAGCGTAATGGCTAACTCGGATCACGTGTCCCTTAATAACCAATCACAATACAGCCTTGACATCACTGAATTTCAGTCAGAGTTGTACAACACTCAATCAGCGTTTACAGATACCATAGGAATGAATGAGAAGTGCCGTAAGCTGAATCCCACCTGTTGCAAAAAGTCAGTGACTTCTCTTATAAAATGGCTTTTTTTCGTTGTAAACTCTAAAAAAATAAAAAAAAAAATAAAAAATAAAATAAAAAAGTTAAATCCAAAAGTATTGCTTAGTGTAAAACACGTTGAAGATTAGCAGATAGGCTGTCGATTAATTAAATAAGCCGTTTCCTCTAAAAAGCTGTTTACTCAGCGTAGTGAAGCCTCTCCTCCATTGACATCCATTAAAAAAAAAGGCCTCTGGTCTCCTTTCCGTTAGCATTAGCAGTTACGCTTTTTCGGTTAAAGTGTGCAGGCTTGCCTTCTAGTGGCTTTGTTATATAGTTAGTGTTAGTGCTTCTGGTTTTCTACGTCAGCGCCATTTGAGCTGTTTATAACAGAGATTTCTGTGCAGAATTTGAATGATTCTCACTGGATCTCACAGCGACCTTATTCATTGTGCGGTGAATTCAAACACTTTTCACTGGATCTTGCAGCGCTGTGCTGTAACAGTGCCGCGAGATCAACTTTGGTTCCCGAGTAAAGCTGTTCTGAGCTCGAGCAAGTTTGTTTGCGTCGCGGTCCGAGCTGATAAACGGTCCGTGCTGCGCAGCTCAAACGAGTAGCAGGATTTTGTTACGCTTTTGTTTCGTTTGCCGTTTTATGTTTCTCATATGCAACAGAAATGGCAGCGCGAGTTGAACAATGTGGTGGTCGCGCCAGTGCGACTGCTCACAAAATTTACTCGCACTGGCAGAAAAAATGGTCGCAGTCTGGAGCCCTGTAATGATTCACAGATTTAGGAGCTAGTTTTAGCACTAAAACCCCTCTGTGAAATACTCTGAGCAAAAATTTAGGAGTCCTAAATTTAGGATTGACATGCCCATTTTTTTTTTTTTTCAGATTTTCTTCTAAATCGACAAGTTATGAGCTACTTTTACCCTTAAGGTGTTTTGTGAATACGGGCACAGAACTTCAGATTTGAGGTTTAGTAGGTTGACAGTGTTTACTGAAGATAAAGATCTCCACACTTCCATAGGCCATAGAAAACGAGTAAGAGGATCCAGCCTCAACACTACGGAAAACACCAATTCACAAGCTGATCAGCCAAACTGAACATGGTGTCTTTATGGTGCATGTCGGCAGTGTTGTCTCCAGCAGGGGCGTGGCGAGCATGGAGGTGGAGCTCAGGTAGACAATATTATCGCAATAATTTTTTAACTCGATTATTGATATCACCCAGCCCTAGTGCGCACTTTACTTTGGAACACACAGTGCAAACAGACTATATACTTACTTAATTGAATCACAGTCTTTTGCTTTTTGATATCAAACAGCCATATCACACTTATGATTTTAGTTTGACAGATACTTTCCCAAAGCAATAATGAAAAACAATGTTAGAGACCTTTTATGTTTTTAGGAGTTTTAAAATATTTTTGGTTCATTTTGAAACGGTGGCAGCAAAGATTAGACTATGCCAGTCTGCCACATTGTAGGTAATTAATGGGAAACACTGATTTTTTTTGTTTGTTGATGAAAATCACACTTTTTAACCCTTTGTACTTTTTTCCTTTAATTTTAGGCCTGTTAGAAGTGAAAAAGGAGATTGAAGAACTGACTGAAGTGGAAGAGAAACATCATGTCAAAACTGAAGAAAAATCCTTGAGTCCCTCATTGAAAACAAGTGACAAAATATGTTTCACTTGCCCTCAGTGTGGAAAGAGTTTCTCATGTAAGCAAAATCTTGATCTTCACATTAGATTTCATCGTGGAGGGAAGCCGTATGAATGTGAGCAGTGCGATAAGATTTTCACAATAATAGGGAACCTTAATGAACACATGAAAATTCACACTGCAGAGAAGCCACACATCTGTGATCAGTGTGGGAAGAGTTTCCCACAAAAACGAAACCTTGATGAACATAAGAAAATCCACACTCTGGAGAAGCCATACACATGTGATCAATGTGGGAAGAGTTTCCCATTTAAAGGAAACCTTGATGAACATACGAGGATCCACACTGGAGAGAAGCCGCACAAATGTGATCAGTGTGGGAAGAGCTTTGCACAAAAAGGAAACCTTAACGTACACATGAAAATCCACACTAGAGAGAAACTTCACACATGTGATCAAAGTGGGAAGAGTTTCACACAAAAACCACCCTTTAATGATCACATGAAAATCCACACTGGAGCGAAGCCATACACATGTGATCAGTGCGGGAAGAGTTTCACACAATCATCAAACCTTAAGAACCACATGAACATCCACACTGGAGAGAAACCATACACATGTGATCAGTGCGGGAAGAGATTTACTCAAAAAGGAGCCCTAATGAACACATGAGAATCCACACTGGAGTGAAACCATACACATGTGATCAGTGTGGGAAGAGTTTTGCACAAAAAGCACCCCTTAATTATCACATGACAATCCACACTGGAGAGAAGCCACACACATGTGATCAATGTGGAAAGAGTTTCAGAAAATCAAGTGTTTTTAAAGTACATCTGCTTACTCATTCTAGAAAAAGATTATTTAACTGTGACCAATGCGGTAAGAAGTTTTTTAGGGCAGATTTCCTGAAGGACCACATGAAAGTTCATACTAAGGAGAAGCCTTATGTGTGTTCTTTGTGTGGAAAGAGTTTTAGTAACATGGATACATTAAAATCACACCAGAAAAGACACAGCGGTGTGAAGGATCATGTTTGCTCTGAGTGTGGTAAGGCTTTTTTTACAGATGGTGAACTAAAAGTGCACAGGACAGTTCACACTAGAGAAACACCTTACAAGTGTTCACTTTGTGACAAGAGATTCAAACGGGCAATATATCTAAAAATATGAAGGGACCACGGGAGAGAAGCCGTATCACTGCCATTCATGTGGGAAGAGTTTCACTCAATTAGCTTCTCTACTCTTTCATAAAAAAAGATGCAAGTCGGAAATTACAGTAAGTTCAAGTTCTGATCTTCCAGGTGTGGTGCTGTGTAGGGCTGCATCAAACGATTATTTTGATAATCAATCAAAAGACTATTAGAAAAATTAACCGATCAACTGATCATTGATTAATTCTGAGATTAATCAGTAGGCTTTGATCAGTTATTCAGCTTTTGCAGTTATTAATAATGTTGAGTCATACTTATACCCATTCTAACTAATAAATAAAACAAGGAAACCACTCCAGTTTTTGAAAATGTCTTTTTTAATAAACTTCAAGTACACTGAATTGACTTTCAGGTTTGCTGTCCTCCTCGATTTGATTTGATACAAAGCATGCAAATTAAGTATGCAGGTATAGGAACCCACCCCAGAGTGTAGAGTTTCACCAGTCCTTATCCAATCGGCTAACTGTTCAAAGAATGGGACGGGCACCAAAGACCATTAAATAAATAAGATGAGAGTCTTATTTGACAATAAAGAGAACAGGAATGGGCAGAAACCTCTTGCTGGAAACTTTGTTTAACAGAATCATTCATTCAGTGTCATCATCTTTACCTTGAATGTTAAATACAATGTACTTCACCTTAGTTTTTTTGTGATATGTCAGGATGTAGGATCAGCAGATCTTAAACAGATTCTTAAATTTCTTATCCCACAATGAACACTAAAACTCTGTGCAGGAAACAGAAATGATTAGTTCACCTCGCGAGTTCACCTTTGATTCAGAGTCGTTTGTTCATCCTGTAATAGCCCCATAGGCTAAGGCTATGCAGTCTGCACTGGAAACTTTGGGTCTTAGTCATTCTTTTGTAACATTATGTGACAGCCTTATAATGGATACAGAAATTAGTTAATAATTCCCAATGGTTTTCAAAGCTGGTTCAGAACCAGGATATGGGCACCGGTCCAGGATTTTTTTTTTTGAGTGGAAAAGCACGGCCCAGTTCCCAATTTGTCTCCGGCTCCGGTACCAGCCCTGGTGAAAAAGCGGTATGAGACTCCTGGTCTTCACTTCTAAATTTCCTACACTATTTCCTACACTATACTTCCACCACAAAAGGTGTGCTATGTGAGGTCCCAAAGAATTGAAATGATAAACTAGATGATTTAATTCTTTGGAGCCTCCAATCCCCATAGATCCTGCCCAGCCTCAAGTCTCCTTCCTTGCTGCTGGTCCCACCCAGCCTACCACTCATTCCACCCATGCTATGACCTACTATATTTGCTAAATACAACTGCTATAATCTGCTAAATATAACTTGAGTACACTGAAATTGGTACAGAAGCTGTGTACGGAATGGTATACTAACTCCTAATGTATGCAATGTGTATACTGTTAATAGTATGTGAATTTTCTGTATGTATAGACTTTCTGGATAACCTACTACATTTACTGAAATCTAATGTATGCATCTAGGGACACACTGCAAGGGATACTATGACTGGAGGCGGGATAATACATTCACACATCGATTATGGGTCTCGTCTTAATTATAAATTAAAATTTTGATGATGGCTGGGACTTAATCTACCATACATCTTAAGAGAATTATTTTGTGATGTTTTGGAAAACAAAGCTATACAGCAAAATCCCCAGAGTTAAATCAACTCTGCTCAGAGTACATATTGTCCCAATCTACAGAATGTTAAAGTAACACTGAAGCCGAGTTAAAGTTAATGGGATAATTAAGCAATTAATTAATTGATGAGTGAGCATTAGTAAAGAAAACCCGCTGTTAACAATGCTGAAGAGGAACCAACTACGCTCATGCTTTTTAGACATGAACACCAGTCAATAATCCTCACCAAGTTTAACTCGGCTTCAGTGTTAATTTAACACTCTGTAGATTGGGACAATATGTACTCTGAGCAGAGTTGATTTAACTCTGGGGATTTTACTGTGTATAATTAGTTATTTTTACCTATGTATAATTGAAGCATTCTACACAGTAAAAAGTTGTTCCTGTAAGGAGCTTTACTGTTACCTGAACCCTAAAAATGAGCTAACCTGTCAATTTGATTCAAACATGATAATCTTATTTTTGACAGTTAATTAACATGTTACCATAGTAAGCACATTTTTATGTTAAAAATTTTTTCAGTGTACTTTTTTCTTTTTCTTTTTTTTGCTTAGCCAAATTAAATCTAATCAACTGATTTGAAGTCAAAAACATGATTTAATTTAATTCCACTGAATCAACTTGACTTCATGCCAACAACATTTTTAGGAGTTTTGGTTCCTTGCCGCTGTCGCCTCTGGCTTGCTTAGTTGGGGACACTTCTTTTCCAGCGATATCGTTGACATGATTGCAAAGATATTATTTAAATTGAGCTGGATGATGACATCACTGAATCATGGGAAAAAAATCGAAAACTTTCTTTAACTGCACAGAATGTTGTGTTTAACTATTGTGATTTTGCATTATTGACACTATTTTCCTAATTAATGCTGTTCAGTTGCTTTGACACAATCTGTATTGTTAAAAGCGCTATATAAATAAAGGTGACTTGACAACATTTTTATGGGTTAGAGCAAGTCTAGTGGTGAGTAGAGTCAAAAGGAAAGACATTTTTCACTCATGTGTAAACAGTATGTTTGTGTGCCATTCCAAACACAGCCTTGGTCCTGGATGCCCGAAATAGCCACCTGGAAGCATTGCAAATATAGCTGACCAGTGAACTGTCCTTAAAATGTACAATTTAAAAACCCAAAACCAATCAGATACTTTCTGACTTTCAAATATAACAAAAATTGAATTGAATGATTTATACCCATGCAAATAGAATAACATGGGGCCCTCTAAAGAGACATGGAGATGCCTTCACTCGTTTCTTGGGAGAATGCAAAACCTATTCAACTGAACTAACATATAAAGCATAGCAATTAAATAGCAAAACCAATCTAGTTTTTTTTATTTATTTACAAGATAGCATGTCAAGAGAAGAAGAGAAATGAATAAGACAGTTAATAAGCTACATGGTAGTTTATGACATCTGTGTTTAATAAATATGCCATAAGTGGTATAACTGGATGTTCTAAGCACAACAATGAAGACAAAATAAACTCGTGTGTATATTCGATATATATTATATATATATAAAACAAACATGCAAGCAAAGAAATTAAAAAACTTATTTTCTATAATATAGCAATAATTTTTGTTATATATAGAAAATCATGAATATTCATTTATCATAAGTGAAAGTGAAAATGACAATGTTTTTTCTCCAATTGTGAACTCCGTCCGTGCCGTTTCAGTTGAGAATCTGTAAAAAATAAAAAAAAGTCTTCCCACAATCAATGCAGATAAAATTCTTCACACCATTGTGATGTTTCTGATGTAATTTTAAAGTGTTCAACAGACGAAAACTTATTCCACACAAAGAACACGTGAGGCTTCTGTTTTATAGGAACTTTTGGTTCTTCAGGGATTCTGCCCAAATACATTTTTTTTTACCACGCTGATTACAGTGAAATGGTCTTTCTCCAGAATGAGAATGCACATATAATTTAGGAGTGCTCACAACTGAATCTCACAATCTGAGATAAAGCACCAGAAATATATAAAGCAGAGGTCTCAAACTCAATTCTTGGAGGGCCACAGCTCTGCACAGTTTAGCTCCAACTCTAATCAAACACACCTGATCCAGCTAATCAAGCTCTTCAGGATTAAACTTCCAAGCAGGTGTGAGTTGGAGCTGTTTGGAGCTAAACTGTGCAGAGCTGTGGCTTTCCAGAAGTTGAGTTGGAGACCTCTGATATAAAGCAAGTACAAATGACTCCCATCTTTACAGTAGTATTTTCTGCTGCTTTCATGTGTGTCCATTTTAAACATAGTTTGATTGTCCAATAACTACATTCATAAGCAGTAAAGGAATTATATCATTAATTCTTCATGGGCTCAGAATAAAGTATTTAATAATGCTTCAAGTATACTTTTTGGACATTTGTAGTAAACAAGTAATCTAAGTGTATTTTATGATTGTGTAAATATTAGGGCTGTCAGCATTAACAGCACTAATGTAAAACGGAAAGTAATGTAAAATGTGATTCTTGTGAGAATACAGCAGTAAAACCAGTTTTATACGCTTTCGCCATAGCCTATATTCAGACTCAAATAATCAGTTTATACCACTTTGAATAACAGTGAGATCTGATGTCAGTGAGAATGCTGATGTCTTCAGATCATCTGTAAACTGCCCCCTAAAGCTCATTTCATTGGCATCAACGGTGTAAATGCCTATTAATTGTTAAATATTTGTGTATATATATATATATATATAATCACACACATTATATATGATATATATATATATATATATACATACATACAACCATTCGTTCTGAGTGTTGAGAACCGTGAGATAGTGTACTGGTATGCGCTACAGAACGCCCTTTCCCAATTGTGTATCTAGCCGGTCTATGTTTTTTTTCACTGAGCTAATCGTAGAGTACGTTAATTAATATAAGAAGAAACGTCTAGCCAGGGTTCCTCAAATCCTGCCCTGGAGGTCCAATGCGCTGCAGAATTTAGCTCCAACCCTGATCAAACACACCTACCTGTGATTTTCTAATGATCCGAAGACTTTGATTAGCTTGCTCGGGTGTGTTTGATTAGGGTTGGAGTTAAACTCTGCAGGAAAGTGGCTCTCGTGGGCCAGATTTGAGGATCCCTGGTCTAGCACATGCCCTTGATACGAATTCTAAAAGCGACGTAGGCCTATATTCAACTGTCAACTTGAGCGTTGAATCCGTGGCGGAAGGAAGGAGTTCTTTGATATTGCACACATGTGTTGTGTGTGTGTGTGTGTGTGTGTGTGTGTGTGTAGGTGTATTTTTGTTTTGCACTTAAGTAATAGGTTTGGGAAAGACCTTAAGTTTGACAGGGTTGTAATGCATACCGTGATTTTAATATAAGTGCTCCACCTGTGTGAATGCTAGCATGCGCGCGCTGTATCCTGGCCATCTCACTGAACGAGTTCTGAGGTAAATTATTTGATCGTTTATCGTCTATAATTTGATGTTAACTAACTGCGTTTTTACTTGTTTTTATATTGCTTGATAACGGTTTTTTTTCATTGTGTGTTACTGCTGTGTGTGTGTGTGTGTGTGTTTTTCTGTAGCTCTTACGGTGTTTTACTAACGTTTTTGAAAACATTAGTTAAGAAATCTTGCCCATCAGTGCAGATTGAGGCAAACTAGGCTACACATCACTACACATCAACAACGACAAAATAAAACAAAATAAAAAAACTGTGAACAAAAACTCAGCAAAATGACGAGTTAATATGAAGATGAGATTAACTGAAGAGTTATTTGTTACTTGGAAATCTCTACATTTCATAACTCTTGTTTTTTTTATATTCTTAGTTTTTTTTTGTTAATTTTAGTAAAAAAAGTAAACCGTGTTTAAAAAAAATGTTTAAACATCCATTTTACATCCAATTTATTTCATTAATTTATTTATTTTGGCAGGTCTGCTCCTACCACATAGCAATTCGTCCTGTCAGCCTACAAGTGAAGAAGATCGAGTTTATAAAAGAACAGTGAGGATATGAGTCATCCAGAACCCAGCAGAATAAAATGCGAAGTTACTGAAAAACAAAGAGGTTGGTGTTTCTTCTTAATTCTCTACAATTGGAAGAAATGCAAAAAACTTTCAAAAGGAGGAAAATGGTGTTATAACGGGTTCAGTTAACAATGCAAATGCAAATAAATTGTGAAAATCAATGAAAATATTTTAGCCAAATTTAGTCAAATTTAAGACACTATTGTATTTTAAAATATTACATTAGATAATTGTGTCATTGATTAAATATATTTAATAGTTCTTACTACAAAAACAAGGGTTTCTATAATAATAATTGGAAGATCGATGTAAAAGGTCAACTAAACTGTAATAAATTTTTTTTTAAATCAAAACATTCATAAATTTGTATAGCTTTTGTGGTAATTATTTTCTTTCAGCTGCAGGGTTGACATATCTTCTCCAATCACTCTTCCTTTTTTATTCTTTTTTTAATAAATTCATTATTAGTATTATTATTCTTATTTTTAATGATTGAATTCTTTTCACTTCCATTTTAGACCCGGTTAAAGAGACTGAAGATGGTGAACAACTGCGTGAAGCAGAGGAAAAACATGTCAAAAGTGGAGAAAGTAATTTTTTGCTGAAAAGCAGAGCCAAAAAATCTTTCACCTGCTCTCAGTGTGGAAGGGGTTTCTCATGCAAACAAAGTCTTAAGATTCACATGAGAATTCATAGTGGAGAGAAGCCGCACACGTGTGATCAGTGTGGGACGAGTTTTGCACGAAAAGAAACCCTTATTTCTCACATGAAAATCCACACTGGAGAGAAACCGCACGCATGCGATCAATGCGGGAGGAGGTTTGCACAGGCAAGAACTTTTAAATTACATCTGCGTTCTCATTCTGGAGAAAGACCATATAACTGTGATCAGTGTGGTAAAAGCTTTCTTATGGAGATTCCCTGAAGAGCCACCTAAAAGTTCACACAAAGGAGAAGCCTTATGTGTGTTCTTTGTGTGGAAAGAGTTTTCCACGACTGAGTGCTTTTAAATTACACCAGAAAAGACACAGCGGTGTGAAAGAGCACATGTGCTTTGATTGTGGGAAAACCTTCATTACATCTGATAAACTGAAACGACACCAGATAATCCACAGTGGAGAAAAACCTTATAACTGTTCACAATGTGACAAAGTATTCTCTCAACCAGAACATCTGAAAAGACATAAGATGATCCACACTGGAGAAAGCTCTTTCTGACTTCTGAAAAGCCACACAGTGTGGGAAAAGTTTCACACATGTAAGTGGTCTTAAATCACATCTGCTTTCACATTATGGAAAAAGACCATTGTTGGACTCCTGCCTTCTAATGAGACATTCTCAACTTGTTCTGAAAAACAGGACGGAGATCTTTGCCAAACCACTTTCTAAATGACAAAGAGACTATCTTTAATATTAAAGGCATTCTATACTTTAGTTTAATTTCAGTTAAGACTCTTGTTAGTTCAGTTACAGCCAGTTCAATTGTGCACTGGACAAATATTGATTCTGTTAAAATTCCTGTGAATTCAAAGTGTTTAATACCCTTTGAGCTTTCTGTTAATGCTGATCAGTGATGCAATAAAACAGATTCCACTTAGTTTCTGTTTTCACTTCATTCATTATGCTGTTGTCTTCAGATCACCTGTAAACTGCCACTTAAAGCTAATTTCATTGGTGTCTACAGACTGAGGCAAACTGCACCATGTTTCATGTAACACACCCAAAAACTAAAAGCCAGTGAACAAAAACTCAGCTAAATGAAGTTGTATATCCTTATGTTTTTATCAAGTTTTTAATTTGCATTTTTTAATTATGGTATTTTAAAAAATATATCATATCCAAGGTTCTGTTATGAAACTCTAGATGGCGCAGTTTGATAGGTCTAACGTTATCTGACATAATGACTGTGATGAGAGGGGCGGGGCCGAGAGCCGTGGGAACGGAGCGAGGCAGGTGGAGTAATTGCTAATGCGCGACACCTGCGCCACTCACTCCAGTCTCACTGAGGAGCTCCGGAAGGATAAAAAGAAGGAGTGACGATAGTGAAAGATGAGAGAGAACCAGGCCTGGAGTTTATTTTGTCTTTTGGTTTGTGCGCGACAGTCGTCCGCGAGGGGCTGTCGTGCTGTTTTGTTTATTTTATTATTAAAGTTTTATTTAAATGTTCGCCGGTTCCCGCCTCCTCCTTCCCGTCACTACGAACGTTGCTACATTGGTGCCGAAACCCGGGAGGAAGGAGGGACACGCTGCCAGAGATCCCTCGCCGCTGTGGTGAATCCGCGGTGCCATCGAGCATGGCGGAGCAGTCTACCGCCATGGATGCTCGAGGTGGTGGGCTGGAGTGAGTTGCCGGGGGGACGGACGAACTCGCTGCCGGCCGCCTGAGATGTGGAGGGACGGCTGCCGTCCGTAAGGGAGCGAAGGAGTCGCCGCCGGAGCCTGCTGCCATCCGCCATGATGGGGAGGAGCAGGGAACGGGGGACTCACTGCCGGCTGCCCTCAACAGGAGGAGCCATCACCGTCCACTGGGCGGCGGAGATGTCGTGCGCGTCCACGCGAGGCTGTGCCCGTGTCCCGGCCCCTGGCATCGCAGAAGCCTTACCCATCTGGTGGAGGCCGGCGGCAGTGGTCTGAACGCGGACAAGAATTTTAAAAAATTTTCCGCTCTCCCCCTCTCTCATCCTGTCTCTCCTCTCCTTCCGTCTCCTTTTTCTTCTCTCCCAGCCTCGTCTGTCTGTCCATTACCCCTCGTACCGCGGCCGCCGTATCTCTCCCCCGAGGGGGGGAGTAGAGCGCATCTCGGCCTGCGAGGGTGATGGGGGCTCTGTGACAAGAGGGGCGGGGCCGAGAGCCGTGGGAACGGAGCGAGGCCGGTGGAGTAATTGCTAATGCGCGACACCTGCGCCACTCACTGGTCTCGAGTCTCACGGAGGAGCTCCGGAAGGATAAAAAGGACGACAGTGAAAGACGAGAGAGGACAAGGCCTGGACTTTATTTAGTGTTTGTTTGGTTGTGTTTTGTGTTTTTTATTACAGTTTTTTTAAATGGTTCGCTCGTTCCTCCGCCTCCTTCTTGCCCGTGACTACGAACCTTGGCTAAATGAACTATTTCAAATTGCGCAGCTTTAATGGTTCGCTCTTGTATCACAGCTAATGCCTTGCTGCTCAACCAACACATGGCTGATTTAGAGCTTGCTGTATCGTTGCAGTTGCAGCTTGCTTCAGAAACCCTCCACCTTCCCCAGCTCCACCTGTATAGATCTTCTACAGGTGATTAATGTATGCTATTCAGCAATCATTAATAAGATTAATAAACATCAACCTCTTTGCTCTTTAGGCTGCATGATTCATTCTGCTGGTTCTGGATGACTCGTGTTCTTTCATAAATTCTACCTCACGTTGTAGACTGTGTGTAATATTCCAGCATTTATTGCTGAATTCTGTGGGAAGGAGCTATTCATTGAAGGTGAATCTTTTGGTAGGTTGAGCAGTCTGCATTCAGCAGAATTATGTACAGTGTATGAATTAGTTTTTTAGGACAACACTTAAAAAATAAACATTTTAACCTTCATCTATTGTATCTGCTAATGACAACTGAAACAAGAAATATAGAAAACAGGAATACTTTGTGTTAGACTTAATTTCTCTACAATTTTAAAGAAATGCTCCATTTAAATGAGGAACATGATGTCATACAGGGTAAATTTAACATGCAATGCAAATAAATAAATTTAAATGGGTCATATGATGTGATTTCAATTTTCCTTTCTCTTTGGAGTGTTACAATCTCTGGTGCATAAAGAAGATCTGTAAAGTTGCAAGACTAAAGTCTCAAATCCAAAGAGATATTCTTTATAAAGTTCAGAGTCAGCCACACCTACCTAAATGGCTCATTCTAACACGCCCCCAGATATCTACCTCACTATGTGGGAAGGTTTGTTTAACGCCGCCCAAATGTTCACGCAAAAAAAAAAAGCGTAACTTTTATTCTCGCTGTAATATTGTTGTTGCCGCTGCCGCCATGTCATGAAGGCGCTGTGTGTTTCGTTGCGAAAGTGAAAATTCTTTGTTTGGTTTTCCAAAAGAGGACGATATCCACTTCGCCATACCTGAAGCCGATCCGTGCTGGTCGCTGAGGAAATACTACAACTTTGCGCTGTGGATCGCCGGATCTGTTTTCACCGTGGACGAAGCGGAGTCCAGGTCGGAGTCGTCACATGTCTTTCCGGACGCTCCTTCATCGAAATCGCTAGGCCGTGCCGTTCTCAAGCCCGTGCCTCTGTTCACTCTAACCCTCCGGCCGTTCCTCAATCTAGCCGCCGGCCTCTGCTCACTGTAGGCCGCAGTGTGTGGCGCTGTGTGTTTCGTTGTGAAAGTGACACTACTTTGTTTGGCCTTCCCAAAGAGGACACGACTAGAAATCAGTGGTTTTTAAGTTGTATTTACAACACTGTTTCCAGAACAGTTTAACCCAAATATCAAGATGTGTGCAGCACATTTTATGGAGGACGCTGCCCGCAACGCGTAAAAAGACAGTATATTTCATTATAATCCATAATTATGTCCCCTGGATGCAACAAATGCCTAATTTGTAATGGGTTTTCATGTTTTTGAATCATCGCTCCGGCATGACAGGGCATCATCCCAGTATGGCAAGGGGCGTAACATTTCCATCTCACGCTTGAGGTATTCGGCCAATCACAAAGCATTGGATAGCTGGCCAATCACAGCACAAACCTCGCTTTTTCAGACCGATGAGCTTTGTAAAAATCTACCAGTTTCAGAAAGGCAGGGCATAGAGGAGAAACAATAATGTACAGTATGTGGAAAATGTGTTTTTTGAACCTTAAACCGCATAAACACATTTCATTACACCAAATACACAAAATAATGTTCTTTTTAGCAGCATCATATGACCCCTTTACAATTAATGAAAATATTAGCTAAATTGTGTATTTCTATATATTTTCATGTCCAACTTACACATTGTGTATTCTCACAACATTTCATAGTTCTCACTACAATATCAACATCTCTATCATTTAAAATAGTTGGAAGATTCGTGTACTGAATTCATGGGAAGTTCAACTGACATGTAATCAATTAAAAAAAATAAAACATTAAAAATGTGATTAATTTTTGTTAAAATTCCAGTGAATTCACAATTATACACTTCAAGCTTTCCTTTAGCTTCGATCAGTGATGCAGTAAAATTTACAACTAGTACAAAGTAAAGTTTCACCTGTAAACTGCATTTAAACATTTCAATGGTGTAAAAAGACAAACTACACCATTACTGTATGTCTTAACTGCTTAACCATATTCATGTACAACAACCAAAAACCACTGAACAAAAGCACAGCTAAAATTTTAAGTCAAATGAATCTGAAGAACTCAATTATAGTGTTATTTTTGCACATGAATCTTTACACTTATTTCTGAATTTGTATATTCCTATTTTTATCCTGATATTTTTGTGTTTTTAAATATATATATATATTCTATATTTCTCCATATATCAAAGAAGAAAAGCATTTTTCAATCATAAAGTGCAATGAACCTTGATTTAAAAATAAAAAGTTCGTTTTTTTATTTCCCCCATATATTAGAATGTTTAATTTTAATGTTAAATTTTTTTCTAAACAAAACCTTTTTTTTCTACTGTTCTATTAATCTACTGTTATTTGTTTACATTTAACATTAAATAATAATTTAATATTTACAATTCTACACATAACATTAAACATACACTAGACATTTTAAATGATAAAAACTGTTATATGTAGGGAACTTTAATAAATGTTTGCGGAAGGATCGCTTTAAATGTGAAACCTACAAATAAGCATGTAGACATGTAGCATGTTTATGTTTATAAATGTGCATTTTATATTATGTTCAATAAAAAAGAGGGGAAAACAAAACCTTTGGTGAAAATACGGGAACATGATACTGAAGAACAGAGAGGTTGGTGCCACAGAAGCTGTGAAATGACACTTAAAGTAAAAACACTTTCTATGAACTGGGTATAAAATCTGATATTTGCCTGATATTTTCTTCAGTAAAGAGGCTTAAGAAACATTGATAGGCTTATTGACAACATCAGGGACTCTGATTAAATACTATATGACTCTTTTTTTCTCATTATTAACCTTTTTCAGAAGTACTACATGAGTATCGCTTTGAATTGGGATACATCAAAACCAATGAAATCTGACAAAAGTTGTCTTATATTGTTCCTTATGCTCAAATAGCATTAAACAAGCCGCTCACTTGAGTCTAATGAAATAAGACAAGCAATTTACAGTGTATATACAATTACTGCTAAATATGTTAGATTGAGCCTATGAGGAGCCACAGGACCTATTAAGTCCATCACAGGTACAAACATGTGAATCTATAGTTACATGTGAATTAAGTTTGACACTCTGGAAACATTAAAATATTACTTTGTCATGCTCTTTTAATTATCATGGCAACATGTAACTATCTAATTGTTTTATTTTCTATCAATTTAGTTACTAGAAAGTTAAATCTGGGTTTAGGTTCAGGAGTGTTACCATTAACAGGCTAAAATGCTTTTATATTGCATGTCAATAGTTCCTGTTTTCACGTCATTCATTATGCAGATGTTTTCAGATCACCTGTAAACTGTCAGTTAAAGCTCAATTTATAGGTGTCAACAGACTAAAGTAAACTACAGTATCACCACTTTTGATGTCTACAGTTAATTTTCAGTAGTCTATAAATCATGTTTCATGTAAAAACAACTGCAAACTAAAACCCAGTTCACAAATATTAATCTAAATGTGCTATTTGTTGCTTACAAATCTGTAAATGTATTTCTAAATTAATTTATCCTTCTGCATTCCTTACTGTTACATTAAATATATACTAATTTAATTATATTAATAATTATAGTTATTTATTTGGATTCTTTTAATTGTGGTATTGATTCATAATTGTTCATCCCGTATTTATTTTCCCATTCATTTATTTGCCCGATAAAAATAAGAATAAATGTATAAAAAATGGTTACAAAATAAAAATAGATTGACACAACAGTAAAATATAAGACATTAATTTGTTTTAAAAACAAACTCAGTATAAATATATAGATCTTTGATATAGATACATAAATGCATAAAATGGGTGAAAACATGAATATTTTTTTAATTTTATTTAGGCAGATCTGATCCTCCTACCACATAACAAGTTGCCTTCACTGAAGCTCCTCCCCCAGCATATACGCAAGAAATGCTGGAATATTTTCCCATCAGCCTACACGTGAAGAAGAAAGCGTTTATGAAGAACATTGAGAACATGAGTGATCCAGAACTCTGCAGAATAAAACATGAAGATACTGAAGAACAAATAGGTTGGTGTTTATTCTCGATTCTTCATTATTGATGCTGAAGAACAGTAGTTTATAGTGTTGTAGTGTAAAAACAAAACCAGGAGCTGTGAAGTAGCCTAACATATACTTAAAGTAAAACTAAAGTACAAGACACTTTCCATCCACTGCGGTTCGAATGATATATGAACGCAATACGGACCAAATACTTCTAAACGAACCAAAAACAGGAAGTAATGATAAGATGCGAGGCTATGCGACATGATTTGACGACGCGATTTAACCAAAACAAAATGAGCAGAGGCCAAACGTGGAGTAACAATGAGGTAAAGTGCCTTTTGTGAGCTCCTTTTGAGTTTGCAGGTGGTGAAAATAAAATGATATGTACACGCAAGAATGAGCGCACTTAGTCCAGCAGGCGGCACTGAAACAGTTTTTCAATAACTAGAAGAATATGTAAAAGTAAGGTAGGCTATTTGGGGTAAAAGCGCCTCTGCTGTTGGGGCGAAAGGCACAATAATTAACATGATAATTAATAGATGGCTGACTTTCCCAATTGTTGACATGACACATGGTTAGATTCAGATGGTAAAATAGCCTATTATGTTGGGTGTCCACCTTAGAGATAATCACCATGTTTATAATGAAACCATCATATTTAAAAACATGATATTAATCATATCATATAATAAAATATAATTTGTTGTTACTACTGTAAATCTATATTCAATTAATATTTGATCTCCTTCAATACTTTCAGAATCTTTAAATATATTTTTATATTAACATTTTAATGACAGTATATTTATTGAACATTATTTATCAAAATAAGCAGAAAATAGCCTAGTACAAACTTTGCTAAAGTGATTGTTTTGAACAAGTATTAACTTAGACATTAGTATAAAACATTTTCTTTTGCTAAAGTATTTATCAATACTGTGTGCCTTTTACCCAGTGATTGTGAAACACGAAACACCTCACGTGATTTTACAGTGGAATGTGTCATTTTTCATGTTAATGGGGTCAATTTTGATCAGGAAAAATGCACTGTGGCTTTAATTCAGCGTAAGCGGCGCAGCAAAAATAGACTCGGCGCCGAAACTATCGAAACACTGCCGCTTCTGCTGTGCTCCTGCTACGCCCTGCCGCGCCGCCTCTGCATGCGGTGTGAATGCTCTAATCTGTTAACATGCGCACCGAAAAAAAATATGCGCTGCTTTCGCGTGCAGTGTGACCCCTTATTTACACTGCACACGTCTGTGGCACATTACGGCTCCGAAGAAGTTTTGTTACATCCTCCACGCGGTGCCAACTCACCCCTGATTTACACTGCACACATCTGCGGCTACCGGAACTGATCGCGGTCAATTCTAGTCAATGCTTGTATTTACACCAGACGCGCCGCGGCACGTTTCAAAAGGGTCCCAGAAGCGGCTCTCCGTGCTGCTTCGCTAAAGATAGGCGCCTAGTCTATTTTTGACGGACACATGACATCACAAATCCTTTTTACAAGGACAATGAGCAACCAAATAACATGCCAAATAACCAAATAACGGTGCCAACTCACACCAGAAGCGCATCAGAAGCGCAGCGGTAGGATTCGCGAGACCACGTGATTTGCCTGTCAAATGTTGTTTGGTTTTGAAACATGCCGCATTGACTAGAATGACCGCGATCAGTTCCGGTAGCCGGAGCCGTAACGTGCCGCAGACGTGTGCAGTGTAAATCAGGGGTTAGGTGTTTTCGACTTAAAGCGGCGCTGAGCAGACCGATCTGTTAATGGATACTTTGATATCATACACCCGCAGCGCCGCTTTAAGTTTAACGCACCTTTTGTTTGGGGTGTTCGGTGAGTTCCGTCACGATATAGCCTAACATCATTCAAGCCTACCAATCAGGGCTGCGTTCAGCCCCGACAAAACGGTGCAAAACATTTTTTAAACGGAAACGGTGGTGCGTTGAACACCCTGTTTTGATGATGCAAAAGTTGCAACTATGGCAGCTGAAAAGGCCATTCTTTGTGTTCTTTTTGAAGAATTTTCGGAGCCTGATGAAATCGGTATAAATACGTGTTTAAAACTGCAAAATACGCCCGATGTTACAGTCACTGCCCTTGCCGTCCAGAATAAAAGAGAACATCCCAATCGAGTGAAGGGATTTGTGGAAACTGTGGTTCCTAATTATTGTGATCCAACATTTGCCTCGCATTTCAGGATGAAAAGACAAACATTTCAGCTGAAGGATAATCCACTTCTTACCTCCAAAACTGTGTTATGACCTTATTGTTTTTATTGTGAGTATTAGGCTTATCATTATTGCTGATCACTGTTGTTGTGCTATGATATTGTAATATTTACCATTATATAAACAGAGGACTATAGAAACGTTTATGAAAGTATCACTACATAATACAATAGCAAAATACATAAATATGTATAGTATTTTTACGTTACATTAATCAGTATTTAGCACACCTTCCTAAGGAAAGGATATGGACCAGAAGACATTGCAATTACTAAATGATATTTAGACAGACTTAAAGAAATTCCAGATCTATACTTGTGCTCTTATTCAGTTATTTTGCCTTTAATGTAAATAAACGTGCAAACAATATACTTGCTCTTGTGAATTTATTTTGATGTTAATTACGTTATGCGAGCAGTCTCTTTAATACCGCGTGGTTTATATACATGTTGCTGCTGATTGGGCTGACATTTTTGACACACCCACCAAACAAAGAGAAAACGTATCTCAAACCCCGTTGCACACCGTTTCTAGGAAACATGTCATTCAAACCGGAAACCGTAGCAAAACATTGCGCACCGGTTTGAGCTTAACTTGCCCCAGGTTGTGAACGTATCACTATACCTTTAGGGTCGCTGTCAAAAATGCCAATGTGAACGCTAAGCGGACCAGGACCAAATGTATCATTTTCCTTTTTGATCCGGACCAAATGAACCAAACGAACCGAACTACAAGTGTGAACACACCCTAAATAAATTGATAAAGAGTTTTAAGAAAGATTCATAACGATAATCAGCATCAGGAACTCTGAATAAATACTATCCAGTTTTATTTTATATATATATATATCTGGTTCACAATTTCAATGTAACTAAACTTTTATACATCTTAAACCTCAGGGATTGTAAATCATTTACATTTAGTCATTTAGCAGACACTTTTATCCAAAGTGACTTACAAATGAGGACCAAAATAAAAAAAAGAGTTTTCCACGACTGTGTGTTTTTAAATTACACCAGAGAAGACACAGCTGTGCGAAAGATCATATGTGCTTTGATTGTGGGGAAACCTTCATTACATCTGATAAACTGAAATGACACCAGATAATCCACAGTGTTTCCACGTAATCCATGTTTTGTTAACTGTATAATGAATAAAAAGAAAACAAATAGAATACAAAAAGATTAGAGAAGCAAGTGTTAGTTTTCTTTCAAGAAAACAAGCAGTTAGTAAATGAATAGAGTGCAAGTCTAAAAGGGGCAAGTTTTTTTTAAAGAATAGAATTAGAATAGAAACTGCTAAGAGTTAGAGGGTCAAATAAAGATGGAAGAGATGTGTATTTAGCTGATTCTTGAAGATGGCTAAGGACTCAGCTGCTCGGATTGAGTTGGGCAGGTCATTCCACCAGGAGGGAACATTTAATTTAAAAGTCAGTGAAAGTGATTCTGTGCCTTTTTGGGATGGCAAAATAAAGTGATGTTCACTTGCAGAATGCAAGCTTCTAGAGGGCACATAAGTCTGAAGTAATACATTTAGGTAAATGGTTGTAGAGCCAGTGGTGGTTTTGTAGGCAAACATTAATGCCTTGAATTTTATGCGAGCAGCTATTGGAAGCCAGTGCAAACTGATTAACAGAGGTGTGACGAGCATTCTTTTTGGCTCATTAAAAATTAATCTTGCTGCCGTGTTCTGGATTAATTGTAAAGGTTTCATAGAACTGGCTGGAAAACCTGCCAAGAGAGCATTACATTAGTCTAGCCTGGACAGAACAAGAGCTTGAAAAAGGAGTTGTGAAGCATGTTCCAAAAAGAAAGGGCCTGATCTTCTTGATGTTGAATAAAGCAAATCTGCAGGACCGGACAGTTTTAGCAATGCGGTCTGAGAAAGTCAGCTGATCATCAATCATAACTCCAAGGTTTCTGGCTTTTTTTGAAGGAGTTATGGTTGATGTGCTTAACTGGATAGTGACATTGTGATAATGCGATGGGTTTGATGGAACCACAAGCAGTTCTGTCTTGGCAAGGTTGAACTGAAGGTGATGGTCCTTCATCCAGCAAGAAATGTCTGTTAGACAAGCTGAGATGCGAGCAGCTATCGTCGGATCATCAGGATGGAATGAGAGGTATAGAGTTGAGTGTCATCAGCATAGCAGTGATATGAAAAGCCATGTTTCTGAATGACAGAACCTAATGATACCAAGTAGACAGAGAAGAGAAGTGGTCCAAAAACAGCCCTGAGGCACCCCAGTAGTAAGATGTTGCGTCTTGGACACCTCACCCCTCCAAGATACCTTGAAGGACTTATCTGAGAGGTAAGACTCAAACCATGGAGTGCGGTTCCTGAGATGCCCTTTGCCAAAACAGGAGGATCTGGTGGTTAACCGTGTCAAAAGCAGCGGACAGATCCAGCAACATAAGTATAGAAGATTTAGAATCCGCTCTTGGTGGTCTTAGGCAAGGCAACTGAGAGCAAGGCAGTCTTGGTTGAATGTCCACTTCTGAAACCAGACTGGTTGCTGTCGAGGAGGTTGTTCTGTGTGAGAAAGGCAGGGACTTGGTTAAACACAACTCGTTGAAGTGTTTTTGCAATGAAAGGAAGAAGGGAAAAAATTGTTTTGCAATGAAAGGAAGTGTAAATATTTTACAATCCCACAACTGTGATTTATGAATTCCTAGAAAGTAACATAAAATATCAAAAGTAAACAAAAAGTATCAAAGATAAATAAAACTTGGGTAACAGGCCTTGTAAATTTGTGTAATTTCTTAGTGTAACTATTCATTTATAGTTACTCTTAAATTGTAAAAATATTTTTATATAATATTTTATAATAAATATTATATATTTAATGAAGTTATTTTCATGCTAACTTTGGTAACAGAGTTGATGAATGCACTCAATACTACACAAATGTTTGTATGCAATTGTCTACCTCTTGTTATTACATCAGGGTTTACTCTCTTTGATTATTTATGATTTACTGAAAATTAAAGCTTTTTACATTCATTTTAGACTTCATCAAAGAGAAGGAGGAGACTGAAGACCTGAGTGAAGCAGAGGAGAAACCTCATCATGTCAAATCTTTGAGTCACTCACAGACTGAGAAATTTTTTTCCCTGAAAAGAAGATCCAAAAAATCTTTCACCTGCCTTCAGTGTGGGAAAAGTTTCAGACATAAAAGAAACCTTAGTGAACACATGAATATTCACGCTGGAGAGAAACCACACACATGTGATCAATGTGGAAAGAAATTCAGACATAAAAGAAACATTAATGAACACATGCAAATTCACACTGGAGAGAAACCACACACATGTGATCAATGTGGAAAAGAAGCGTTGCGACAAAAAGGAAACCTTAAGAAACACATGACAATCCACACTGGAGAGAAACCACACACATGTGATCAATGTGGAAAGCGTTTCAGACATAAAGGACACCTTAATGATCACATGAAAATCCACACTGGGGAAAAGCCACACACCTGTGATCAGTGCGGGAAGAGTTTTGCACATTTAAGATCTTTTAAATCACATCTGAATTCTCATTCTGGAGAAAGACAATATAAGTGTGATCAGTGTGGTAAAAACTTTTCTCTGGCAAATTCCCTGAAGCACCACTTGAAAGTTCATTTAAAGGAGAAGCCTCATGTGTGCTCTTTGTGTGGAAAGAGTTTTAGTCAGCTGAGTTATTTAAGAAAACACCAGCAAAGACACAGCAATGTGAAGGATCTTAATGTGCTTTGATTGTGGGAATACCTTTATTACAAGTGATGAACTGAAACAGCACCAGAGATTTAACACTGTGACGAGATTCATTTGGTCAGAGGCCCCTAGGCTGCTCTTTGTGTGAGGCCCCCCTTAATCATTATGCTTTACTGGAGAAATTTAGTGCCATACATGGTCCACACGCAAACAGTAAGGTGAACTGGCATACACACACACTTGAGAAGCATATACGACAGTGTGTCCTTACATTCCAGTGTCCCACAGGGATTTTGGGGTGCACATTGGTTGCTTAGGGGTTACAGGGGTATACCCCATAGAAAATGTGTTTAGAGGCGAGATTTTACACATGAAAAAATTCTCAATGACCAAATATGTAAATGAATGCAAAAATAGTGTGCAGGTGCATTTTGAATTGTTTTAACTAATCATCTGGTAATAAATGTCATTTCAGTTTACTTTCGGAGTAGGACATTAGCATATGCAGTAAAATACAACAAAAGGATACAACACTGTATGATTTCATGTGAGTCTCTTCAGACCTTAGAACTGTACATGAATTATGATTTTCTAGAACGTTTGACCTCCTAACTGAACCCCTTTTCACAAATTGGACATAGAAATAAAAACAGTATAAATAACCAAAAATAAACAACACAGTTCGTTCTTAGCTGTATTAAGTGCAAAAAATAAGTGCAGCCATAATCAAATAGGCTACTCTCTCAATATTCTATAGACAGTGCAAACTATTACATTTACATTTTAGTCATTTAGCAGACGCTTTCCAAAGCGACTTACAATTGGGGGATACATACAACGATTCTTCTTAAAGAGGGAAACAGACAAAGGAAGTGCTCGTAATACCAAGTTTCAAGCATTGCTCAAATAAGTAGAAAGAGAAGGAATAATAGAGGAGATTTAAAAAAAAAAATTATGTGCAAGTCAGCAGATTCGAAAAGAGATGGTTTCAGCTCGCTGAAAATGTCAGGGATTCAGCTTCGGATAGGGGGGGAAGATACGTTCCACCAGCCAGGAGTGAAAGTGAAACGAGAATGTTATGGAAAGTGATTTGAGGCCTCTCTGTGATGGTACACGAGGGTCTATCCTTAGCGATCTCCGATCATGACCTGAAGGGGTTGTAGATTTCGTTAGTAGTGAGTGGAAAAGTGAGGACGGGGGTGCTGAGTCGGTGGTTGTAATATGCAAGCATCAATGTCGTGGAACTTGATTCGAGGCAGCAACGGTAGTCCAGGCAGGAGATAAAGAGAGGTGTAACAGGGCTCTGTTGGGCTCGTTGAAGAACCAGGAGTACCGTCGGCATTCGGACATTTGTTGAGGTTTGATTGTGCTTGATGGGAGTTCAGCCAGAAGAGCATTGCAGTAGTCCCGCCTAGAGATGACAAGGGCCTGGACAAGAAATTGTGCAGCATGCTCCGTTAGAAAGGGCCCGATCTTTGATGTTGTGCAATGCAAACCTGCAAGATTGAGCGGTCTTTGCAATGTGGTCTTTGAAGGTCAGCTGGTTATCAAAAGTTACACCAAGATTTCTGACCGAAGTTGATGGGGTAATTGTAGAAGAACCTAGCTGGATGGAAAAATCATACGGTAGAGTTGGAGTGGCAGGGAAGACAAAAAGCTCAGTCTTTGCCAGATTGAGCTGCAGGTGATGTTCCTTCATCCATGCCGAGATGTCCGCCAGGCAGCCTGAGATCCATGCAGCTACAGTTGGATCATCTGGTTGAAATGAAAGATAGAGCAGTGTGTCATCAGCATAGCAATGGTAGGAGAAGCAATGTGCCTGTATGATGGGACCCAGTGATGTTGTGTATATGGAGAAGAGGAGGGGTCCAAGAACTGATCCCTGAGGTTTTTTGAGCAATGGGGTTATCCGAGCCTGCTTGAATGCAGTGGGGAAGGTGCCTGTGAGGAGCGATGTATTGATGATGTGTGTGAGTGTTGGTAAAAGTGTAGGAGAGATAGCTTGGAGGAGGTGTGAGGGGATTGGGTCTAGAGGGCATGTTGAAGGATGGCTGGAGAGGAGAAGTTTGGATACTTCTGCCTCGTGATGGGAGTTTTTGCAGTGGGTGGGGTTGGTTTGAAGTCCTGTGGGTGTGGGGCTGAGAATTGGCTACTGATTGTTCTGGTTTTGTGTGTGAAGAATGTGGCAAAATCATCAGATGTTATAGAAGTGGTAGGAGGTGGTGGAGGGGGACAGAGGAGAGAATGGAAAGTTTTGAAGAGATTACGTGTGTCTGGAGCGCTGTTAATATTAATTAATAATTACTATTATACATACGAATAACTATGGAAGCCCGTTTCCGCTACTAAATAAAAAAATATAATTCTGTAAGTCATAATAATGAGAAACTTTCTCAAAATTATGACTTAGTATCTCGTTGTGAGAAACTTTCTCGTAATAATGACTTAGTTTCTCGAAATAATGACTTATTTTCTCATAATAATGACTTAGTTTCTCGTAATAATGAGAAACTTTCTCATAATAATGACTTAACCTAATCCAAAAAAAAAAAAGACTTCCTCGCTGCCTGCGGAACGCAAGAGTGACAGCACGCTCGCGCCATCTGTTGGTCAAAGCCATGCATGAACACGCTAACATTGCTGTGTTATGTAATCTAAAGTGTATCATGCTATATCTGTCATTAATAACGTTTCGATAAATTATTGCATGTAGTCTTGTGTACTAGTTACTCTGTCAGATAGTTATGGCTTCAAACATTCCAGACCAATATTTCAGTTAAGAAATCCAGGCATTTTATGAAGAAATGAAAGCCATTACACATATAAACTTAATTTATAGATGTGTATTTCGATGATTTATTAGTTTTATTAGCTGTTCCTTTCATGCATCACATGCAATGTTATCGGTGTTCCTGCATGGCTTTGACCAAAAGATGGCGCTAGCGTGCTGTCACTCTAGCGTTGCGCATGCGTCGAGTATTGTTTTTTTTTTTTTTGGATGAGGTTAAGTCATTATTATGAAGAAAGTTTCTAATTATGACGAGAAACTAAGGGGGTCATTATTATGAGAAAAATAGTCATATTTCGCAGAAAGTTTATCATTAGAACGAGATAACTAAGTCATAATTTGAGAAAGTTTCGCATGATTATGACTTACAGAAGTTATTTTTTTATTAGTGGCCAGGGAAACGGGCTTCCATAAAAAACAGTCCTATATATGTTAGTAGCTAATTGCTCGCATTCAGTGAGTCACTCTCAAGATGTGGGGTATTAGAATCGTTTGGAATGTGCGTGTGAGTTTTACTTTCGATCGATTTAAATCGAACTTTTTTTTTGAAGGTTATAGAGGACCTTGGAGTTTCAGAGGTATTTGAAAATGTTTTTCTAAAAATAAAACTAGAAACTATTTAAGTTTTCTCTAGAGCAGCTCTGATGAGCTCATGTTATGTAGACGCTGAAAACACCAGTGTCATGTACTTCAGTGTGTAGTAGACAAACAGCAAACATCGCCAGCAGGCGACATGCCAGAAACGGCATAGTTATATAGCCTCTCTACGCGCTTTAATTCCAGACGCAATTATATCTATTTTTGATTTATCCATCGATCAGATTGCTTGTTTTACGTGACATCCTCGTTATAGTGTAAATTCCATGTTCATGACTGCACCGGGATTCCCTCTGCTTCACTTAAATCATACGGCCTTAATTTATAACTTTTTATTAATGCGACATACCTTTATCTGCACGGAGGGATGGTGAATATAGCGAAGATGTTGGATATACTGCCTGCTTTTGCAGCTACTTTGCGTCCACATTCTTTGCAAATTGAATCCGTCCTCAAGTACAACCCCGCGGTCGTTTTTTTTAAATATCTAAACTGAAGATTTTTAACTTTTTTTCGGTGGGGATGGAGATTAGATATAATCTCTGTCCCTGTCATGTTCTCCTCTGCACGTGCGTGTAAGCAGCCAAGTAATGCAGAGTGAAGCTGCCGAGCAGAAATAAATTGCATGTGCACTGGTGAGATTTTTTTTCCCATTCATTTAAAAAAAAAAAACATAGATGTGCAAATGTTCATGGTATGATAACCGTGCACGTTCTAACCGTGATAAACCGTCAATCGTTACAAACTAAAGATTTTTGTAAGAAAAAAAGAATTTTTTTTTTTTCCACCCATTATTAAAGGTAATAATCACTTTTCGCACGTCTTATTATGGATGGATGTGCTTTATTGGACTTGTTTTGGACTGTTGACAAGAAGAAACATCTGCCCATTGCCATAATAGAGTTTGGAAGTACGGTAAGTACCAGGATAATTTTTAATATAACTCCGATTGGATTCGTCTGAAATTCTTTGCCAATAATAATAATAATAATAACAATGGCTGCAACCATTATAGTACTTACGGTAGTTCTGTTTGGTAGGGTGAGTACGGTAGTTTCCAGCCTCACGTCCTTTATGGATGGCATGGCATAAGCTTTGGAGTGATGGCGGCGTGTCTGCTGAATAGAAAATGCCAGGTGGCTGTGATTTCTTAATCTAAGGTAAATACCCGTTTTATTGGTTATGTTGGCTGTAACTCTTTTTAAATGCGTGACATTTTGTAATCACGAGCGATAAAATATTTTGTGCAGACGGCAATGATGGTTTGTGCCAGAGTTGAAAAACTGTTGTCTGCTGCTATGTGATTGAAGTGTATGCGTGTTTTATATTGTGCTGTATTTATTGAAATGTGTATTTTTGTATTTATAGGTGTTATTAGATGTGTTATAATAATGAGCACAATAATGAGGGTGTTTTGAAATAAGACAAGCAGTTTATAGTGCTTAAATGTACACTTGAAGACTGCTACGTTATATTTAGCCTATCACCTACTATAGATAAATGTGAATTAAGTTTGACATTGGAAACATTAAAATATCACTTTGTCATGCTCTTTTAATTGCCTTAACAACGTGTAACTAATTGTATTACTATGAATGTAGTCACTATAAAGTTGAACTATGGACCTATTATGTTGCATGGTAGTTATATAATTATTATTTGTTTTAATATATTATTGATAATCTCAGATTGTTAGAAAAATGTCAAAGCAGTTTTATAGTCTTTCAGCATCTAAGACTCAAATAATGGGCTTACTACAAACCAGTGGCGGCTCGTGGGTTTTAAAATAGAGGAGGCACACTAATTGTATTGGTCTGGGATCCCTGCCGATTATTATTATTATTATTATTATTTGCTTAACCACTTTAAAATGGCTTTTTGGTTGCTTTTAGTCAGAAAACGTAAAGAAAACGACATAAATACAGCAAGATAATATAACTTCATTTACTTGGCCTATCACTTGAAGCAACATCCATCCCTTCTTAAAAGTCTGTGTTAAAAGAGAGCTTCCTGTTGTGCCATTTAATTAAGCCGACTGCTGTAGCCTGTGTCCAGTTAGGCATGTTTTCCCTTTTTTAAATTTGTATATATACTGTTTGAATGACAGCTTGGTAAATCTGTTGGCGATCAAATATTCAATATCGCTACTCATCATAAGTACTTGGTACATTATCAGCACAGCGGCAGACGTTCAAACTAATATCACCTAATTTACGTCTCTGTGATGATTGGTTGATATCAGAAGGGAGGAATAGCCTCCCTTATAAGGTTTATTTTCTCAACACTCCTCAGAGCTAAAAGTAAACACTCGATGCTGATTGGCTAATTTATTTTACCAACGGAGGCACGAGAGCTCAGCTCTCCCCCGGCCTCCCCCTACCCTTCTCTATCACTTAGCGGTTGTAAATACATCAGCAGATTCGGCACTTTCCAACTTCCATTAACATGTTATGTATTAAGCTGTGAAATTACCGACTTGCACCGCGGAGCAGGAGTCAGATTTTATTTATAACGTGAGGAAAGTGAGTCGAGCTGACTGACAATAAAAGTGAGGAGAGGCAGACAAGATGATGGAAGAAGATTGATTCGAAACTAAATGCTAAAGCTCCTGTTTGGCAATTTTAGATTTGAAAAAGTAGACTGGGCCTATATGCTGGGACTCCAGCTTTCTTATTCGTTTTGTAATGAAATTCTGATTCATTATTTATTGGTCCCAGTGTTGAGGATTTTCAGTTTATATACCTATGTAACGTTTGTAGCTAAGTAATTTGTATTTATTAGGCATTATGGTTGTATTTTTATTTGTTTTGTTAATAAAAGTTCTGAGTTTGATGTTTGTTGTTGCTTGAATTGAATCAACGCAAAGCTAATTTGAAAGTAAAATGCGCACGGCACTTTTTCAAGCTATTTGAAAGCCAAGAAATCAGATGAAAAGAGGGAAAACTCAAACAAACAATTGCTTAACGCCGAATTTGAAAGTGAAAGTAAAATGCGCACGGCACTTTTACAAGGCATTGAAGCCAAAAGAAAAAGAGGGAACGCACGAACTACACCCCCCCCCCCCCCCACTGTGTGCTAGCCGGTTTTCATGAAACAACTGCAAACTAAAACCCAAATAACAAAGATTCATCTAAATGTATTATTTGTTGCTTACAGATCTGTACATTTATTTTTAAATTAATTTATCCTTGTGTTCATTTATTATTATTATTATTTCTTTTAATTTCAATCATTCTTTGTCCATTCATTTATTTGGCAGATAAAAATAGGAATATATGTATAAAATGTAAAAAAATAGATTGATTCACTGACAAAACAGAGCAATATAAAACATTAATTCGTTTTAAAAACAAATTAAATAACATAAATGCATAAAATGCGTGAAAACATGAATAATTTATTTTTTATTTTGGCAGATCTGCTCCTCCTACCACATAACAATTCATCTTCACTGAAGCTCCTCCCCCAGCAGATCAGCAATAAATGCTGGAATATTTTCCCATCAGCCTACAAGTGAAGAAGAAAGAACATTGAGAACATGAGTGATCCAGAACCCTGCAGAATAAAACATGAAGATACTGAAGAACAAAGAGGTTGGTGTTTAGCAGTTCGTCAGATCAGTGTTGCAGTGTTTTAGAAAACAATAGGAGCTGTGAAATAACAGTTATAGTAAAAATACAAGACACTTTCCATGAACTGATTACAAATGGAACCTGACACTTGAATTTCTTATTGTTTTCTTTAAAAAAATAAAGTAAAATAAAGATCAGTGAAAAGAGGTTTAAGAAACATACTGATTATCTATATAAGGAACTCTGACTAAATACTATCTAACTATTTTATTTATATTATATGTGGTTCACAAATTTTTTGCAACCATGTTATTAAACTTTTAAACATCTTACACCTCAGGACTTGTAAATATTTTACAATCACACAACTGTCATTTTATTAATTTCTAGAAATGAACATAAAATATCAAAATAAAACAATGTATCAAATAAATAAACTTTGCTAGAATGGGTAACAGGCCTGCAAATTTAGTGTAAATGAACCAAATTCTCATTTGTAGTTACTGGGGGAACGTGGTGGTTTTGTAGTAGTTAGGTTTGGATTTTTATTATTATTATAAGAAAGCTTTTAATGGTATTTTTTCATGGTAACAGAATTGATAAATGCACTCAATACTATACAAATGTTTGTATACAGTTGTTTGTATGTTATTGTTTTTTTATTACATCAGGGTTCACTTTTATGTCCTTTCCCTTCATATTTCTCTCTTTGGTTATTTATGATTTACTGAAAATGAAAGCTATTCACTGTCATTTTAGACTTGATCAAAGAGAAGGAGGAGACTGAAGACCTGAGTGAAGCAGATGAGAAACATGTCAAATCTTTGAGTCACTCACAGACTGAGAAATTTTTTTCCCTGAAAAGAAGATCCAAAAAATCTTTCACCTGCCTTCAGTGTGGGAAAAGTTTCAGACATAAAAGAAACCTTAATGAACACATGAATATTCACACTGGAGAGAAGTGTCCCCTGCATGTGAATAAGTGTTCGTTGGGATGGAGTTTAGACTAAAAAGAAACCTTATGATCACATGAAAATCACCTGAGGAAAAGCTGCCACATGTTCACGTGCGGGACGCGTTTACAGTTCTAGGTCTTTTAAATTACATGTGCTCTCTCATTCTGGAGAAAGACCATATAACTGTGATCAGTGTGGTTTAAAAACTTTTCGTGGCAAATCCCTGAAGACACCATGGAAAGTTTCATCAGAGGTTGAAGCTCACCTGGTTTTGTGTGGAACGAGTTTTAGCCAGCTGGGTCTTTCCCACAACCCCAGAAAAGACCACAGCGGTGTGAAGAAATCATTTGTGGCTTTTATTGTGGGAAGCCTTTATACAGCTGATGAATTGAAACAGCACCGAGTATCAACTGGATTGAAAACCCTTACAAGTCGTCACACTGTGACAAGCGATTCAATCATCCAGGAAGCTTGAAAGCACACGAGAGAATCCACACGGGAGAGCAGCGTCTCATGCCATCCATGTGGGAAAAGTTCACTCATTGTAGTTACATCTGTATGAGTCATTTAAAACAAACAAATGTCTGAAATAAACTCTGAATTTATGTTAAGATCCAGCTCTTGCAAGTGCCAATGATGGCATCTTCCCAAATGGACCCGTCATTTTGCTATAATTAGTATCATTGTGGTTTTTTATAATTTTTGTATTAATACAATAGTTATTTGATATGAAGGCTTATTATTATTATTATTATTTAATATACAAGTACATGTTCCTGTGCTTGTATGTTTATTTTGGGAAGCTGAAAAAGAGTAACACTTTTTAGTGGGACATGTATCTGGTATTTATTTTTAATTGTGTCTTCACTGTTGTGCTTAGAAGATCTAGTTACTCCACCGTTCTGACATATTTACTAAATGCTGGAGTGTCAGAAACAATCATGTAGCAACTGCAGCCTATTTTTTTCTTTTTCTCTATCAAGATGCTTTGGCTATCTTGTAATTCAATAAAGAGAGATACCTACCTTTTATCCTATATAGATATATATAATTTATATACAGGTGCATCTAAAAAAACTTAGAATAAAATGTGAAGTTCTGTCTTGCTTGTAATTTAAATTCAAAAAAGCAAAAATTTCTCTATGATGCGCTGACTATTGCCTTCAGTCCCACTACTGTGAAGCTCTCCCCAAGTTCTTGAATCAGCCTTCTTCATGCAATCTTCCCAAGGATGCGGGCCAGCCCTGTTGCTGTGCACTTTTCCTACCACCACTTTTTCCTTCCCGTCAATTTCAACGAATAATTTCCGACAGCAACTTGTGAACAGCCAGCCATTTCAGCGAGACATTTGTGGCTACTCTTCTTCTGGAGGGGTGTCGATGATTTCTTCTGGCAAACTCGTCAGTCAGTCAGCAGTCTTCCCCAAATCTGGTTGCATGTTCTAAACTGCCCAGGAGGGTCCCAGTATTATACTCAAAATTAATCAAACTAATCAAGCTCAAAATGGAATATTCAAATTTTTTGAAGATACTGAATTTTTTACTTTCCTAAGCTGAGAGTCGTAACATCAGAATTTTTAAACAAACAAAAAAACAACTCTTAAAATATTTCATTTTGTGTGCACTGAATCTAGATTATAACAAAGTTTGCTTTTCCCTGAGTATTCAAAGTTTTTAGGATGCATGTATTCGAAGGTTTTATGTTCCTGTTTTCGCCTCATTCATTATTCTGATGTCTTCAGATCACCTGTAACTGCCACCTAAGCTCATTTCATTGTGTCAACAGACTGAGACAAACTACACCATTATCTTAAATGTCTTAACTGATGTTTCATGTAAAATAACCAAAAAAACATTGAACAAAAACTCATTAAATTTAGTTAAATCTTTAAATAAAGTTAAATGAAGTTGAAGAACTCAATTGGAGTGTTTTATATTTTTTTTGCATACAAATGTTTACACATTTCTGGATTTGTATGTTCCTGTTTTTATCCTGACATTTTTATTTGGATGTTTTTCATTATGGTATTATATATCTATATATTTATATATTTTGCTATTGTATTATGGAGTGACACTTTCATAAACTTTTCTATACTGCTCTGATTATATAATGGTAAATATTACAATATCATAGCGCAACAACAGTGATCAGCAATAATGATAAACCTAATACTCACAATAAAAAATAATAAAGTCATATAGGTCATAACAAAGTCTCGGAGGTAAGAAGTGGATAATCCTTCACCTGAAATGTTTGTCTTTCATCCTGAAATGCGAGGCAAATGTTGGATCACAATAAATAGGAACCACAGTTTCCACAAATCCCATCACTCGATTGGGATGTTCTCTTTTATTCTGGACGGCAAGGGCAGTGACTGTAACATCGAGCGTATTTTGCATTATTAAACGCGTATTTATACCGATTTCATCAGGCTCCGAAAATTCTTCAAAAAGAACACAAAGAATGGCCTTCTCAGCTGCCATAGCTGCAACTCTTGCGTCATCAGAACAGGGTGTTCAACGCACCACCGTTTCCGTTTTTTAAAACGGTTTGCCCCCCCCCCCCCCCCACCGTTTTGTCGGGCTGAACGCAGCCTGGTAATGCAGATCGTGGCTGGAAAGCAAAGCAATGAACTGTGGAAACATACTATTACATTGCGAAGCTATGAAAAAGAAAGAATGCGATGAATAGACAATTAAGTTGTTGAATATTGAAGTATTCTAAACACAATGAAGACCAATACTGAGAATGCTCCAGCACCATAGTAAACGTCTCTCAGCAATTATTATTCTTTGAAAGCATAGGTTTTAAGAAAATATTGAAGATCACATAATGAAGTTTATAAAATAATTGTATCATGCTAAATATTATTATAATTATTAAGATACTCTATATATATTTTTTTTATATGGGTCACAACTATTACGTAATCTCACACTCCATTCCAGTAGGTGGCGGAAATGCACCTTTTTAGTGGGTTTGCCAACCGCCATTAAAAAAGAAGAGAAGAAGCAAGCAAGCAAGCAATGAATAGAACGTATAAACTCAGAGGAAAAAAAAAAGGAAGAGTTGGGGAAAAATCTCAGAAGCGGACAATGAAAAGGGAAATCACCAGGCAAGAAGGAGGAAAGAGGAATATAAGGTAGGGTAGACTGAGTACATTTGAGACATGTGTACAGTTGAAACACCTTAAATAACTTATGTACACGAGAACCCCGATCCGTGATTTTTGCTCCACACATGCGTATTAGTGTTCTCTTTGATCGTGGGAAATTTGAAATGTGTGCCTCTTTCCACTCCGAAAATATCGGCAAAAGTTTTATTTTACAAGGTGAGATTTTCATTTCAACATGTCCTTTCCACAATGAATAGCTTATTATTATTTTATGATTGTTAAACTTAAGGTATATCATTGCAAATGTTACTATGTGCTCTAAAAATAGACATATTTTATGACATTGTGCCATGCAAGGTCTTTGCATAATCTAGAGTGGGGTACGGGTGAGACACAGTGTATCAACTGTACCCGGATTGGTGTCCTATTGCTTCACATGCTGTTTAGTTGTACAGTGTTATGGTAATAGGATAAAAGTCACATTTACACACATGCTACACAAATGTTAAAAAATATATATTTGTGATATTTCAACTGTCTATACATATTTTCTAACATGAATGTTAAAAGGATTACATAGCATCCTCCTCGCCTATCTCCGATCTTTAAGAAAAGACCCAAGGGTGTCAAGTGGATACCGAGAGGTTGAGCCACCTTTATAGGTTGCTATGTATCTGTTGACAGTACCCGACGCCACCGATTACAATCATAGAAAATAAAATGCATATTTAGAGGCTGTGTGTGTTTGTGTACTGGTATTACATTATGGGGACCAAATGTCCCCACAAATATAGTAATACCAGTAAATTCTAACCTTATGGGAATATTTGTTTAGGTCCCCATGATGAAACAAGCTTATAAATCATACAGAATGATTGAAAATGTAAAAATGCAGAAAGTTTCGAGTGATGCGTATGGTTTAGGGGTAGGGTTCTAGAATATGGATGTATATTGTTATTTTTTTACTGTTATGTTTACATTTGTACTGTTTGCCATATATTTTAGTTTAATATTTGTTCCATTTGTTAAATGAATCTGAAATTAAAAAAGCCATACAAAAAATGTATTTTTAAACTGCAATTATATAAAACAGTCATTTTGTAATTTATTACTTTTGCAATAAATGGTTAGCCAGCTTTAGAGCATTAAGAATGGGTGTCTCAACTGTACCATGGTACTGTTTCATCTACACCATATGGGTACAGTTGAGACAAAAATGCACCTTATGTTTATGAGCTAATTGTGGAAAATATAAACTACTTATGGCTATTATCAATTTATGATATTTTAGTACACAAGCAAAATAAATATCATGTGAAAAATCACTTCATTTCAGCTTTTAGTTTTTGTGTAGTGATGGAAAAAAGCAGAAAGTGTCTCTACTGTACTCAGTCTATCTACTGCTGAAGTTGGTTTCCGAGTCAGTTAACCATTTGAAACTAACAAAAACACTTAAAGAAACTATAGGGGTGATTGAAAGTATTAAGATATTGAGGAATGGTAAATTGATGTTGTTTTGTAAAGATAGTAGGCAACAAATGCCAACATGGCACTGGGAATAAAATCTCCAATCTCTGTAATTGCGGAGGAGATCACAGTGCAGGATATAGAGGATGTTTAGTGAGGAAGAATGCAGTGAAAGTCCAAAATGTGAGAATGGATAAAGGAATTTCATATGCCCAGGCTCTGAAGAAAGTAAAACAGACACAAGGTTACAGAAACTAGAAAGATTAACTATATTTAGGTTCATATGAACATATTATGCTGCTGTATGGTAGTTATATGTATTTGTTTTAATGTATTATTGATGTTTTATTAATTTCGGATTGTGAGAAAATTGTTACAGCAGTTGTATAGTCTTTCAGCATATATCCTGACTCAAGTAATGTGTTTACTACAACATAACTACTACTTCTCTGCTGATGATCCTGTAAGGCTTGTTTAACAGCTCTATTAACAGCTGCTGAAATGTCTCTGTATTGCATGTCAGTAGTTCCTGTTTTCACCTCATTCATTATGCTGATGCCTTCAGATCACCTGTAAACTGCCACTTAAAGCGGGTGTCAACAGACTAGAGCAAACTACATGATCACCACTTTTGATATGTTAATATACAGTTAATTTTTCAGTCTATTATAAATCATGTTTCATGTAAAAAGAACTGCAAACTAAAACCCAGTTAACAAAGATTAATCTAAATGTGTTAGTTGTTGCTTACAAATCTGTAAATTAATTTATCCATCTGTATTCCTTACTGTTACATTTTTAAAATGATTATTATTGTATTTGAATTCTTTTAATTGTGGTATTTATTCATATTTTCCCCCATATTTCTTTGTCCATTCAATTATTTGGCAGATAAAAATAAATGTATAAAATGTTAAAAAATAAATTGATTCACTGACATAACATCAAACATTAATTTGTTTTAAAAACAAATTCAGTAACTTTACGTTTTGATATAGATATGCATAAAATGGGTGAAAACATGAATAATTTATTTTTTATTTTGGCAGATCTGCTCCTCCTACCATATAACAATTCATCTTCACTGAAGCTCCTCCCCCAGCAGATCAGCAATAAATGCTGGAATATTTTCCCATCAGCCTACAAGTGCGAAGAAAGAGTTTAAGAAAGAACAGTAAGAACATGAGTGATCCAGAACCCTGCAGAATAAAACATGAAGATACTGAAGAACAAATAGGTTGGTGTTTATGCTTGATTCTATATTAATTATGCTGAAGTACAGCAGTTTATTAGATTAGTGTTGTAGTGTAAAAACAAAACAAACAAAAAAATAAACTTATAGGAGCTGTGAAATAACATCTGAGGGTTGTCCCCCCTAAAAATGTGACTAAAAACCATGCTGTGTATTGTAAATAACAGTGTTTTATACTTTAAATAACTTTGTAAGTAGTAAAACAACACAAACTGGATTTCCGCCTATGCACATAGATTGCACTTCTTGTCCTTTTCTCGGATGAACTGAAAATAACGGGAGTGTGTCCGTCTTACAAATGTAGAATCCGTCTCTGCATCATCTCAACCATTGAATTCCCGCAACAAAACTATTTTATCCCACTTATTTTTTTTTATCTGGCTGTTTGTGGTGGTTGGTAAATTCACCATTTTAATTTGGAGTTAAAAATATGTCGTTTGTAAACGTTGTTATGAGAGATAAACGCAGTATAATATACCCCAATTTATTGTAATGAGTTATATTACTGCGTTACAGACAGGGGCAGTTCGAGGATTTCATCTTCAGGGGGCCTTAGTCCTTAGAGAGACAATTAGATACAACGATACAAATAAACCTAAATAATTTTATTATAGCTTATTAAATAAACAGTACTTTAGAGTGCTTGTGAAAACTGTATTACTGTATGAAGTAAATATACACAAATACCTAATAAAGCTACAGAAGTTACTTAGTTAAGAAAAGAGCAGTGAGTGATTGTCTATTTTTCTTTTGTTGTTTGATTAACTTTTAGCCTAATATAAGAAATTGCATGGACTCCGTTATAATGACACAAATCCAATATTTTCTTAAATGTTTAGGTTTAAAGGGGTCATTGGTGCAAAATTCACTTTACTGTTGTTTGAACATAAATGTGTGTTGGAAGTGTGTGTACACATCCACCCTAATGATAAAAAGCCACCCAGTGTTTTTTTTTCACTCACTATTTAAATACCCTTTCTCAAATCAGGGCTTGTTCGAGAGTCATTACTCTGTCAGACTGACGTAGTTCTGCCCAGGCCCCTCCACAATAAGTTGATGACAAGGCCCTCTTCCCTAGACACGCCCTGTGTGAGCTGTGTGAGCAGCTGTCAGCCTTGGGTGGACTCGGGCAGGGGAAGCGAAACAACCAGTTGAGGGCCCACCTCGTGCAATCCGATTAAGCGATTGAGGCGTTTTGTTGTTGGATGTAATAATGAACATAGCAGTCGTCAACTTTCACATTTCACAGAACATAGCAATTAACGTTACTTTCGTTTCTGAAAGGAATGCGCTGATCTGCCTAAATGCGTCTGTTCATGCAAATTATTCGTGATCCAGCTTCATCTACAGAAGAAGTGAGTATAAAGGTTTTTTATGAATCTTTGCAAATAGCCTTTCCTAATAACGTGCTAGTTAGACAGTTTCGCGGCTGAAGTTTACAGTCTGCTAGTCACCCCACGGAAGAGAGGGGTGGGGTCAGCAGAGCTCATTAGCATTTAAAGCAACACGGAATAGAATGGCGTGCTGAAAACAGAGCTGATTTTAAAAGGGTGTTTTTTTACACTACCATTGAGAATTTTAACCAAGAGGTATAGACTTTTACAGTAAGGACCTAAAAGAAATCTATCAACGTGATTGGAAAATGGGCATCTGATAACCCCTTTAAGACATAGATAAAGTGTTTACTTGCATACTCGTCAAGACAGCCATTGTGACATAATATGGGACAGAATCACACAAGGAAGATCAAAAGTGAACTCAATTGTAACCCTGATTGATTCAGGGCTGAAGTTTTTTTTAGGGGGGCTGAGACGACAAATAATGGGCTGAAGCCACCTAAAAAGGGTGTTAGAACCACCCTGCGTTACGGCAAAACGTAATATACTACTGTAATAGTATTTCTTTTGTAATGCGTTACTCCCAACACCCAATTAAAGCCTTTCAATTTAATTTTAGCCTTGATGAAAGGGAATGAGAAAGAGACTGAAGACCTGAGTGAAGCAGAGGAGAAACATCATCATATCAACTCTTTGAGTCTCTCACAGACTGAGAACATTTTTTCCCTGAAAAGATCCAAAAAATCTTTCACCTGCCTTCAGTGTGGGAAAAGTTTCAGACATAAAAGAAACCTTAGTGAACACATGAATATTCACGCTGGAGAGAAACCACACACATGTGATAAGTGTGGGAAAGAGGTTTCAGAAAAAACGAAACTTAATGATCACATGAAAATTCACATGGAGAAAAGTGCACCATGTGATCAGTGCGGGAAGAGTTTCCCATACAAACCGAGCCTTAAACTTCACATGAAATTTCATAGTGGAGAGAAGCCATACACATGTGATCAATGTGGGAAGAGTTTCACACAGAAAGCACACCTTGATTATCACATGAGAATCCACACTGGAGAAAAGCCACACACATGTGATCAGTGCGGGAAGAGTTTTGCACATGTTAGATCTTTTAAATCACATGTGCTCTCTCATTCTGGAGAAAGACCATATAACTGTGATCAGTGTGGTAAAAACTTTTCTTGGGCAAAATCCCTGAAGAACCACTTGAAAGTTCATTCAGAGGCGCTGAAGACTCAAACTGTGTTCTTTGTGTGGAAAGAGTTTTAGTCAGCTGGGTCTTTTAACACAACACCAGAAAAGACACAGCGGTGTGAAGGATCATTTGTGCTTTTATTGTGGGAAGACCTTTATAGAGTGTGGGAAGTGAAAACACAGCACCAGAGGATCCACACAGGAGAAAAAACTTACAAGTGTTCACACTGTGACAAGAGCTTCAATCAGTCAACACATCTGAAAACACACGAGAGAATCCACACTGGAGAGAAGCCGTATCACTGCCATCCATGTGGGAAAAGTTTCACTCATTGTAATTCTCTGCTGAGTCATAAAAAAAACAAATGTCTGAAATCATGTCTAAATGAATCGAAAGATCCAGCTCTTTCAAGTGCAATGCTGCATCTTCACCAAATGTGATAATTTTGCTTCATGAATTTAATAATCATTGTGCTCTATTATGCATTGTTTGTATTATATTACAACAATTAAGTTGTATTATGAAGAAAAATAGATTAGATTTTTTTTTACATGTTTCTGTGCTGGCATGTCTAGTTCGGGAAGCTAAAAAGAGTCTTAACACTTTTTAGTGGGACATCTGGTATTTAATTTTTATTTTGTCTTCATTGTTGTGCTTAGAACATCTTTACTCCACCATTTATGACATATTTAATAAATACAGATGTCAAAGTATCATGTAGCTTTTCATCTGCAGCTTATTTGCTTCTCTTCTTCTTTTGAGATGCTTTGGATATTTGGATATATTCAATAAAGACAGAAATCTACCGTTGTTAAATATATTACTTTGTGGTGATTTTTTTTTTTTAAAGTAGGATCTGCTTGGTTTTGGGGCTTTCCATGTTTAAAATTTCTTGTCAGAGCTGCCTAATAAATTATATTTCATCCCATTAATTCCGGTGTCTGTGGTGTCATTAAGTCGGAACAGTTAAAACTCCACACAGCTTTTGCAAACTATATCTCGCAATCTCTACAAGCTTTAACACAACCAGAAAAAAAGTAGCTTGAATAAAGATAAGCAGCTTGACTCAGTGTGCATTTTTTTTAGTTATTTTGTTCAGGTGTGTTTTATATGTTTTTATGGTTGTGAACAGTATGGTGCGTTTTTGATCAGTCCTTAGGAGTATTACCGCCACCTACTGTACATCTTTAGTCTTGCATGAGTAATGTGTCTGATGTATGTGCATTGTATTCTTTTATGAGATGTAGTGCCCCATCCAACCCAGAGGATCAGATTACTTCATTATCCACGTTTTTCTTAGTGTTTTAATAATATTATTATTATTATTCTGCTAACTTCAGTTTCAGCCAAACTGTTATGAACACTGTTTTTGTTATTCTGAGTGCCATGTTTGAGAATTACAGATATTTCAATGGATAAGTTTTTGTTGTGGTTGGTTTTTTTTTGCACAAACAGAATGTCTATAGACATTGACATATCACCAATATTTGATATTCCTGATGCTGCTCTGCTACGCTGCACCAATCTGTTTGCTATCAGGATGACAAAGTTAAAAAAGTTACAGCACGATGACCAAACTTGATGAAAATCTGATGACCAAACAAATAAAAAAAATGCAGGTTTTACTGTTCATATGAATTCAAATGCATTAAGGGTGAAAGAGTACAAAGTAAGATATAGACATAGCTAAACCATGTAAACTCTGACAAGCTGCTTAGATGAAAATGAAGAAAACTATTGAGTGGTAGAAAGCTGTTTTATTCAAACTCAGCCAAAACGAATATATTGCTAATAAACTAATTTAAAATAATTATCAATATGTATTAAACCCGAAAAAATATTATGGTGTAAAAATTTTTAAAAATGATTATGATACGTGTTGGGTCATTAATAGTTCGCCTCAAAAAGGAAAAGACTGTCATCATTTACTCACCTCCAAGTTGTTCAAACCTGTATACATTTCTTTCTTCCAATTGAATATGAAAGTATTTTGAAGCCCGTCGGCCGAAACCGCTTCTCTCTGTCGTTTTGGTTCTCATGTAAACTTTTCCCCCATACTAAAGTCAGTGCAGGCAGCTGTTTGGTTCTTATTCTTCATGTTGAAAAAAAGTTACTATTGACTTTTTCATAGTGTGATTTTATTTTAAAACCAGATAGTTTCAGTTTGAATGGCAAACTTCATAATTTCCAGATTAATAATAACAATAGTAATAATAACAAAACAATAATAAAGTAATAATACTATAAAGCAACAGCAATAAATACATATGGAGAACGGCCCTTAAACAATTAAAAAACAAAAACATACTTCTTTTTTTTTTCATTGTAGACTTTAGTTTACTTTGTGATCCTGGACCACAAAACTAGTCTTAAGTCGCTTGGGTATATTTTGAGCAATAGCCAAAAAAAACATTGTATGGGTCAAACTTATAGTTTTTTCTTTTATGCCAAAAATCATTAAAATATTAAGTAAAGATCATGTTCCATGAAGATATTTTTTAAATTTCCTACTGTAAATATATTAATTTTTGATTAGTAATATATGCATATATACATATATATTAATAAATATCTCGGTCAAATGTTGTCCTAGCCTAACAAGCCATACATCAATGGAAAGCTTATTTATTCAGCTTTCAGAGTATGTATAAATCCCAATTTCAAAAAATTGACATTTATGACTGGTTTTGTGGTCCATGGTCACATTTCAGAAATCTGGTCATCTTACTAAATATTGCACCAAATAGAATTGTCCTATACAGTGGCAAAAGATTCAGCTATTGTAGGATATAACTAATAATAATGCAATAAACAAACTGACTACTGAATCATAAAGCTTGATTACACCGTGTGATCTGCTGTCAGATTCCTGTAAGATAAAATGGGGGAAGTTTTAATATGTTTTTGTTGTGCAAGAATGCTGAAAGGACACACAGAACAATAGCATCATGCTCATATATATATGCAAGCAAAAACAAATACTGATCGATGCAAACAAACACAGATCCGCGATGGAGCTGAACAAACAGAGAGACACAGTGTTTACAGTAATACTGTATCTTACCGTATTGTGTACACATTGCACCCAGAATGGAGTTGTAGCTCAAGTACCGGCAAAAAGAAAAAGAGTGTCACAAAAAAACCTATTCAAAATGTTGTCTCAACGCTCAAACTCCACATTGCGGCATGCCATTTGAAGTACCACAAATTATCCAACTACAGCATATGTTAAAACTCCAGCCAGTTTTTATGCACCTGTATAAGCTTTCAGTGTTTCAATGTTTATAGCACTGTTTTCAACAATTAAGACTGCAATAATAGTTAAGTGCAATAATAATTACCTTCTTGTGTGTTTACAGTTCCAGCTGAACCAGGATGTCATTTTAAAACCTGCAATAATGACCAGCACTACAGGAAGTATTAGTGCTATTAGAAAGAAATAGTGGCTCCGTTCTGTAATAGAAATAGACAACAGCACATTTTATAAGTTCTTGCTTTACTTCAGAATCAAACTTATGACTTTGGCATTGCTAGTGCTATGCTCGACTGTTTGAGTTACAGGAAAGTAGCAGTAATACAGTACTACAGTACAATACAAATATCAGTCCTGTCCTACAAAGAACAATAGAGCAGCCTAAACAGACTATATTACCACCACTGACATACCTGCACATGGCTGACAGAGTCCACTGATGTCCAGATGTCTGGTCTGGTTGCTGATAGGATTGTTCACTACACAGCTGTAGGTGTTTTTAACCTGATATTCCACCTCCAGAGGTAGAGAGAGACTGATGCTGAGATCAGACACACTGATGCTGGACAATAAACTGTTTCCTTTGTACCAGGAGAGAGTCACATCACTCACATTCAACACTGAACACAGCAGTGAACAATTGTGATTTGATGACAATGAAGATGATGGAGAACACTGTAAATAATCCTGTGATAATTGCTGGCGAATGGGTAGAAGCAGTTCGGAAGAAAAAAAGAAAAGAAAAAATGCAAAGGATACCTTCATGAACGACCAAATTTCATTTATAGTGGTTGTGGGGAATGATTGCTTGCTTTCACTGAAATACCCATGTCATATGGGAGTGTCAAGCTAAATACAGAACGGGCAACCCTGGATGCAGGTGCAGTAAATAACAACACAAAAAACAAACCACCTTAAAGGAAATGATCAAAAATAACAATATGTATATGTACTCAACCGCAAGTAGTTCCAAACCTGTATAAGTTTCTTCTGTTTAAGACAGAAAAGAAAATATTTTGAAGAATGTAGGTAACCAAAAAAGTTGATGGGTCCCCACCTGGAGAAAAAAAAAAGTCAATGGCTACCAGCAACTGTTAGGTTCTTCAAAATATCATCTTTTGTGTTCACCATAAGAAAGAAATAATACAAGTTGGAACAAACTGGCGGAAGTTAAATGCTTTAAAATTGTAAATTTTTGGGTGTACTATCTCTTTAACCATAGCTCGTGTGTGAAAATGTAAGACTGAGTTATAACTGTACATATGTCAAGTGTCTGAAAACATGTATCACACCCGCAACTCTTATTAAGCTATGAGTCTATCATGTAATCTGTAACACTTCTCCACCATGGAAATCGCTGCACCAGGGAAGGAAAAAGGACAACATTATGTGTTCAGCATGTTCCACACTAGAATTAAAAATATGAGCATACTCACCATAGACAGTAACGTTGAATCTTCGTGTATTGGTTATTTGGCGCCTGATGGATCGTGCACGAGTATATAAAGGATTCCAGACGGTGCAATACGGAGGTTTTGTGATGGTAAGAGATCCAGTTTGGCTGTCCACAAGGAGTTTGTCTCTTAATTTCCCTTCTTACATAAAGCTCAGGTTGGCCATTTTAATGATTTCTATTATGAGAGTGTGAGGTTCATAATTCCACAATAATATGTGATCCTGTATATTGGATAATCCAGTGTTTAGAGTGACAGAATCTCCCTCCACCACTGATACCGACTTCACGCCTTCTGTACGCACCTAAAACAAAACATTTTACTAAAAAGACTTTCATTAAAAATCTACTTTATTTTTCTTAGTATGTTAGTCTGTTCTATATACCCACATTATTTTGTTTTTAATTAATAAAACACAGGGCAAACAATCGCGTGAGACGCACATATAAAGGAAATACAACCTACCATCTGAGATCAATATACACAGCCAAAAGACATTCCGAGACAGCCTATTCTTCACAATTGAGTCGCAACTCCCGGACTCCACAATGCGACGTGCCGTTTGAACGATCCAACTGCGCGCTATAAAACTCCAGTCAGTTTGGTATGGGAAGACATCACGTGCAAAAGACACTCCCTATGCACCTGTCATGTTTAACGAGCAATTTATGGCCAATGACGCTTATAATTTTTATGCTGGTACCAAATCACAAGTAGTGTAGCCCAAAATCCCCTCAAACTGGAGTTGAAGAACGCTCATAGATAATTGCGGAGCCTCCTGTTTTTCAACCAGTCCTACAGAAACAAGAGAATATGCGATGCTATACCAGCAAAGCGAGAATAAAGATCATCGAGTATTTCACAAACAGCCAACAAAGCTAAGTCTAGCTTAAAAATAAAAATTGTGATTGTAAATGATGATATGCGTAAACAGTAGGCAACTTAAAAATGGGAATGAAATAATTTAGTCATTCAACGATTTTCAAATATTATTTGTAAAAAAGTAATGTCCATAGATGATCAGACATGACATTACAGTGCCATTAGAAACAGTGTGCAGATGGACTTTAATTTTGCTCATTCTTCTTGCATGATCCCAGTCTAACTTAAGGGGAGCAAGGGAAGCCAAAGAGGCAGTTAAAGTGTATGTTAAAGATGACAAAGTATACTGCAAACAGTGATTTATAACCAGTCCTAAATCACATATCTAATATCAGGTAATACAAGAAAAACCAGGCTCGGCGTTTCAATGGGAAAAAATGGTTTCATTTGCTATTAGAGTAAACACAGAACATTTTGCTAACATAAATACACATGACATCACCCACAACATTAATACCACCTTCCTAATATCATGCTAGCAAAATAGACCAGTATGGTCCATTTCTGACACTCTCATGCCACCCCTTCAGTGAAGTGAAACAAAATAACATATTTACAAAAATGCTTTACTAACCTGACAATGAACTTAAAAATGTTGTGCTATTTTCCCACTAGATAGCTGCTCGTGAATGAAATAAAGCAACATATGGAAGGGAAAATATTGATTATGTGGCATCAGGTCAAGTAAAACGCTAGAACTCGTGGTATTGACCTACAACACAACAATAAATAAGCAGTCTGTTTGATCCTAAATTGATGTCTTAATGCATGAGTACACAGTGTGATCTGCTGCAATGAAAACAGAACTGAAACCAAAAATAAATTCAAGTAGGTTCAGATACAAACATTAAAGTACAGTATAATACAAGATTATAATATTAACTAGTTTACAATATTAGTTACAATATATGAGCTCTTCAGTGTCACCATAAGTAGCACAGCAGTGTGATCATGTAAGCACATGTTCAGACACATACACTATAGACTACAAGGAATGTATAGAAATGGAGAGTGTTTACATAAGGAAAACAGGCACAGTTCACACAGTAATACAATATCCTACTATAGTCTGAGGTTTAAGTGTTGATTCAACGTAATGCATTTCTTCATCATAAGTCTTAACAGTTTTAATAATAATAATAATCAGACTTTTAATTAATATAAATATGTGTAGATGCATGCTGAATAAAAACTTTTGCAGTGAATACTTGCCTTTTTCCCTGGATGTTTACTCTCACAACTGTATCTACAGGCATAACCAGCAGCAGGTAGCAGCAGTATGACACGTGAATGCTGGTTCAGTGCTATAGTGCTCAGAGAAAACGGTCGTTAGTATAATCTTAATCTAATATAGTTCATTTTTTATTTGATCTGCTGAAAGTGAATTGCAAATTTTTTTTTACAACCACATGACTGTGATTTGATATATCAAAATTAAGCAAACGTGAGAGTAGAACGAAAATCAAGAAAGAGAGAGAGAAAAAGGACTTTGAATAGAAAAGAATGGGTAACAGGACTGCAAATTTAGTTTAAATGGTCTAAATTCTCATTTATAGTTACTGATAAATTTTGTTTCAAAAAATTATAAGAAAGATATTCGGTGTGAATGGCCGCTTATTCACAGGACTGTAGTTTTTTGTTTCAGTTGTTTGTAGTTGATGTCCACGTGAATATGTGTCTTCAGAAATCAACTTTTTAAACATACTTGGCAAACACACATTTTAGCCAAAGGAATGAATAGAAGAAAAGAGCACACCTCGGTCCTCTAAGCGTCAAGTGTTTCTGCTCAAATCTTTTCAATATTTAAACATTTCTGCCACCCTGTGTTCCTTAATTGTTACTTTATCGTAGTGGTGATCAAGACAGAACTCTTACCGAAATCAAAATGAAACCTATAAAGGTAACTGCAGCTGGGGAAAGTGAAGTAAATAAAGAATCAGACCCTGTTAATGAATACATTTTTTATACTTCCGACACTTTCATACTTTATTTTTTCCCCCATCTTACAGACATCCTATTCAATACATATATGCAAAATGCATTCAGCAGTTGCTTTCTCTCCACAAACATCTATGAACCACACATCATAAGAAATATTTACTCAGGTCCAGTCCGTAGATGTAAAGGTTTAACGTTAATGCCATTTTAGGTTTCTTGCCAGTGTTTCAAATAGTCTATATACAGTAACTGTTTACATATACAGATTCACAGAATTGCTTTAAACAGTTTTAACAAAGAGACCTGTCGTACAGTGACTGCAGTCTGTTGGACTGTCAGAGCATCATTCGAATGCATAATGTTCTGCTCCATCAGATTACTGTAAGAAAATAGACAAAACTATTTTAAAAAAAGAGATTAAGATGATATCAAGGAACTACATAAAAGCTTTTCTGCCATTCTTTTGCTAAGCAAGGTAATTTTATCAGTAAAATATCCCACCACTTACTGGTGTACACTCAAAATTGCCTTTCCACATATGGTCTAATACTCTAATACACAATTGTAAATATTAAATTTTGCATTACATTTGCAGGAATTTAATGTGAATATTGTACAAAGTAACATTTATTTTTAGCAACACTGTGAAAGTAAAAAGCAGGCAAAACAATGGCAGTACAATTATTGATATCTGGGTACAATAATATGCGTCACAGGACTAAACATGTCAACGTTTCTGAATTCCTCTGTTTTCACAGTCCACAAACATGAAAATGGCATTTTCAAATGTATCTGCTTTGGAGTCTTCAAAAAGTTCAGTTTTCACTGGACAAAAACGTTATCTCATTGTGGACTGAAAGCCAAAATGTAAAAAGATGCGCTTTCAAACTTATCCGGATTCATGTGGAATACTAGTAGCCTAGGACAATTAGTCCTAGGACTAATCACTGTGAACAGGAAATTGAGACTATCAAGAGTTTAAGATTAAATAATAATAATTAAACCACGTAAACTATAAAAATGTATGTGAATCTCAAATGGTGGCAAGAAGAAAAATGTTGAACATCTTTTGATATTATTTTACACATAAAGATCTGTTGCAATACTAACCTTCTTGTCTTGCTCGTCTGGAGTTCATTGTGCAATAAATCACTACTGCAGTCATGACCAAAACCACCAAAATAGAAGTTATATATAACATTGAATAATATAATATTGAAGATACTAATGAATGTGGGAGTTCTGTAAAGAACAAAGACAAATTTGAAATGAGCATATCTGGGTCCTTCCAGGACCAAACAAAAGTATAAATCACATGTGTTTTTATTTAACAGTCACAGAAAAGACACAGTATGGAAATATGCAAAAATGTTGACATCTATATATGTAAGTTGCAGCTGAACATATTTTATCTGTGGTGTTCATGCTCCCCTATTTCTAATCATTACAATGTAAGTGAAGGCAATTCACATAAAATTAAACAGATCATCACTAAAAACTAAAATCACAGCTGTCGTACCTGGACATGGCTGACAGAGTTGAGTGATGTCCAGATGTCTGGTCTGGTTGCTGATGGGATTGTTGAGCACACAGCTGTAGGTGTTTTTCTCCTGATATTCCACCTCCAGAGGTAGAGAGAGACTGATGCTGAGATCAGACACACTGATGCTGGACAATAAACTGTTTCCATTGTACCAGGAGAGAGTCACATCACTCACATTCACAGCTGAACACATCAGTGAACAATTGGACACCGATGAATGTCCAGATGATGATGAAGAAGAAGAACAGTTTGAAGAGTTACTGGTGATGACAGGAATGGGAAGAGGAGCTGGAAAACAAATGAATAAAAAATTACTACAAACAGTACGACAGACTAATTTATCTTTTTAATGAGCGATCAATTTAATACAAATTAATTTATAACCAGCATGAAAGTGTTGAAGAAGGAAACTGCATACCATAGACTTTAACACTAAAACGCTTGAATGTTTCTATATGTCCATTTCTGATGATGGTAAATTCATAACGTCCAGGGTCTTTTGTGCTGATTTTCCTGATGGTGAGAGATCCTGTCTGACAATCAAGCTGAAATCTGTCTCTGAACCTCTCAGCACATTCAATCATTTTCTTTTCATTGTTGTTAGCTTTACATAGATGATCTCCATCTGCAGACCTCCACTGTATCAGATCATCGCTTTGTATTTCAGTAGCATTGGGGAAAAATATCACGCATTCTCCCTCCATCACTAAACCATTCTTTTCAACTCTTACATCTGTAAAACACAGAATCCAGTTTAAACTTTATACTCATTGTAATTTGAAAATTCTTCTCATCCTGTTAGCATTATTAGCCTAAGTCAGAATTTCAAAAGGTTTGCATATTCTACTCACAGGATCTGGAAATGAACTGTCGTTGAGTTTGAGTGGCCGCGTATGTGTCGCTGAAGCTCCAGATAATGTGTGATCTGCTCTCCTTGTCCTTAAACCCCTCATAACTGTCTGAGGTAGAGATGATCCTTTCATAGTCTTCAGGGGTGTGAATATTTGGAGACCCAAACATCCACAGCACATGATCGACTCGGTGTTTTTCAGTAATATCATTGTGAAGAATGATGAAATCTCTCTCAGTCACACGTGTCACCATTTCATCCCTCGCAAAATCATTCACATCTAGTAAAAAGTTTAATTAAAGCAATAGCTATAATATGGTCAGTGATGAAAAATGTTAATGCATCTGAAAATTAATCTTAGACACTGTCATGCAAAGTTGCAGCCTATTTTTTACATTATTTATTTTATTTGTGTGTGTGTGTGTGTGATCATCTAGCCTATTCGTTATTCAAAATGACAAATCTCAGTTACTATTTTGGTCACCAAGAGTTTTTCAAACGTTTCTCTGTCTATATAGGCATATATAATTTTTGTCAAATGAAACGGTAAAATGCTCATAAGTGACTCTTAAGGCAGCTCTGGAGATTAAGTTTACACAGCGGGCATTAAAGGGGTCATATGATGCTGCTAAAAATAACATTATTTTGTGTATTTGGTGTAATGAAATGTATTTATGCGGTTTAAGGTTAAAAAAAACATTATTTTCCACATTATGTACATTATTGTTGCTCCTCTATGATTCGCCTTTCTGAAACGTGTCGATTTTACAAAGCTCATCGGTCTGAAAAAGCGAGGTGTGCTGTGATTGGCCAGCTATTCAATGCGTTGTGATTGGCCGAATACCTCAAGCGTGAGATGGAAATGTTATGCCCCTTACCATACTGTTGCTGTCGTGTCCGGCCGGAGCGACGAGGCAAAAACATTAAAACCCATTATAAACGTTGCATCGCGCCGCGTCAACATAAAACTCTGTCTGCATTTGTGATCAGAGAAAATGACAAACAACAAGTGCTACTCTACTGCCCAAACTCGCGTTTGAATCATCATTGGCAAACTATTTAAATATAGAAAACGTACTTACGGACGTCAGAACTGCACACATTTTAGCTAACGTTACTCTCCCCCGAAGCGAGCAAGTAAACAGTGCCCCTAAAATGCGTGCACAAATCGGATATTTGGGCTGAAAATGTTTCTGGAACAGTGTTGTAAAATAAACTACCACTGTTTCTAGTTGTGTCCTCGTTTGGAGACCAAACAAAAGTAGTTTCGCGTTCCAACGAAACAAACACAGTGGCCCTAGCGTGAGGGGAAGCCAGGTTAGCGTGCGTGAGGACGCGATTATTAGAGTGAGATGAGGCGGCGGGGTCTGAGACGGCATTGGCCCGCCCGGATCCGACGAACTATAACTGCTTGCATCGACGGAACAACATGGGATGGACCCCGGGGTGGATCGCTTACGTCAGCACGCGTGAAAGTTGATGGTTATTCCCTCAGCGAATCAGCACAGGATCAATTTAGGCATGACGAAGCGGAATCGTCCTCTTGGAAGGACCAAACAAACAGTAGTTCGCGATTCACAAATGAAGCACACAGCATCTTCACGAACATGGCTGCAGCGTCCAACAAAAATCACACGTGAGAATACCAGTTACGCATTGCTTTCTTGCCGGGAACATTGAGAGGGCGTTATGCAAATCTTCCCACATAGGGAGGTAGATATGTGGGGGCGCGTTAGAATGAGCTGTTTTAGGTAGGCGTGGCTGACTCTGAACTTTTAAAAAGAATATCTCTTTGGATTTGAGACTTTAGTCTTTGCAACTTTACAGATCTTCTTTATGCACCAAGAGCTTGTAAAACACCAAAGAGAAAGGAAAAATTTAAATCACAACATATGACCCAATCTAAGTGTTCGGTGGTATAGCATAAGTAGCGCTAGATGAAACGAGCGTGTCTGCGTCATTGATTAACACAGAAAGGTATTAAATAGTATTTGGCGGTTTAATATTCACAGACACGAGCCCATATCGCGATTTGATTAAGCGTACTGATCTACTTTTGATTTACTTATCCAGAACTTAATTAGCCTAATTTCGTGACATTCCGTGTTATAGCCTACAGTAAATTCCAGTCGGATTCTGCGATTCCGTCCGCGTTTAGCGCATCGCTGAAATTACGACGCCCTAAATTTATTTCGCGGACCCCTGAGAATCCCTGGATTACAGTGCTAGAAAATATAGAGTAGAGTTTTTAAAAAATGCATCACTCACCATCCTTACACAGATTAAAACAGGACAAAGCAAGAAAAAAAATAAAATTCTTCAGCTTGAATAGATGAATAGTTTCCATCGTGCTTCCATCGGCTGTTCGGCTGTTTCTCATTGAAAAGATCATACCTGTAAACTAACTGGAGAAAGCTGTAGGCTACTGCATTTGTAAGTGTCATAACTTAAAGTCATCTTCTACTACAATACAATCCCAAGTGAAAACGAAAATTGCACCTGCGTAACACGTGAGTTGAGGCGTTTACATATGTGTCAGTGCTTCTAAGCGAACCCCATACACTCTTAGAAAACAGGTTTAGTGGAGAACCTATTCCGACTCATTTTTAAAGAACATTTTATGCCACAATGTTAAAAAAAATATAAGGAGAAATGTCTTAAATTATTGCTAAATTATTTCATGTTTAATGCATGTTTAATGTTATTTCTTTTTTTTTTCTAGATATAAAATAGCCTAAGTTTACGAGCTGCTTAATTAATAAAATGTAATTAAATTTAAAAATGATTTAAAACCATTTTAAAATAAATCATATTCATAAATCATATAATCCTAAATACAAATAGGAATAAGTTACGGGTAGAGTTAGGTTTAGGGGCAGGGTTAGGTCTATGTTTTTGGGTAGTAGCCTAATGTTGATCCAGGATCAGCAAAAGATGTTGAGGAACATGTCTTGGCAAAATCACGTTCACCTATGCTTTTCTTTACTACTATCGCTGTGCATGCAAATATGTCTTCGTTTGTCACAGGACTATTTGGATACGCAAAAGGCAGCAGTCAAATTCATTCAGTTTAGTTTCACCTGTTCCAACAGCAAAAGAGAAACTACTATCCAGCTAACAGGGAGCATTCTCAGAACTTTGGCTCAACGTTAAGAACAGACATTCTTCCAGTAATTTTAATAGAATGTTTGTTCAAATATATGTGGTCTTTAATAATGATTATACATTTATACATTGTTCATGGAATGTTTTCTGTGAAATGATTTAGTTGGATGTTCATGTAACATTTTTTTATTTAACTACTTGTTTCTGAATGTTCAGCGAACACAATGTCCCTGTTTGCAAAATCATAGAGGAATGTTTCCAAAATGTTACATAACCAAGAAAAGAAAAAAAATTCTAAAACATTAAGAAAACGTAATGTTTTGAACGTTTTGAAACATGCAGAAATAATTTTTTTCATAACTCAACATGAACATTAGCACAACATTCTTAGAGAATATTTTGTTGGATGGGAAGGACTGTTGAAATGTCAGTTGGAAACACTAAATGAGAACATCTATGTGAGCACCAAATGTCAGAATTCAAAGTAAGAAACGTTGCAGCGGGGCTGAACCCGCAGCATGTAGTGGACTGGAAATTTCCCTGAATGCTGCTTTAAAGGTACTAGCAGGCTCATCAAAAACCTCAATGGTTGCAAACATTCATTTCATGGCAACACATGTAAATTGTATTCTTTTTTAAATTGTATTTTTCCCCCTCTGAAACATGACTGATTTTGCAGTGGACTCCTTTTAGAAATGATGTTAAATGCATACACACATTGCTGTCATTACTGGGACAGTTAAACTCTCTGTGCTCTAGAGTCTAGGGGGCAGCATTTACCTTTACAATAATTTCAGCTTCCAGCAGAGAACTTTATTCATATATACATGTACACTGAATTGCTCATCTGGGAATCTCCCTAGAGCTCACGGTACATTACAACGCCTGGAATTATGGAAACGGGCATATTCTGAATTGCTACAGTGCTGCAAGACAAAACAACACCTGGTGGTGGTTTTAATTACAACTGCAATGAGTTGTTTTGTCTGAATGGCATTTCAGGTTACATTGTTGTCATTATGTGCATTCATCATTGTTTTAGATATTGATCCAAGTGTGCTACAGGTGGTAACTAAATACATATTTTAAAAACAGAAAGTATGTTAAAATCACATTTTAGTTCATATTCATGGTGTCCCACAATAGCACAGATGAGTACACTTAGATTTTGCAAGATTATCTTAAGAAGTACTAAAGAATAATTTTTTTAGTATATTAAGTACAAAATTAGTGCGTGAAAATAGAGCACTTTAAGTATGGAAGTGCACTTTTTTTTCTCCTGGGCAGCAAAATTCCCAAAAATAAGTTATTTAAAACTGTTTGTCATCATACCAGAAAGGAGCCCAGGAGTGTGATCATGTAAGCACACGCTCACATACACCATACTGTAGATACAGGAATGTAAGGAAGCTGAGGGTGTTTGCATACTGAAAAAAGACAGTTCACACGGTTACACAATATATCTTACCATACTCTGAAACTGATGTGTACAGAATGTAGTATCAACATAATGCATCTCTACATCCTGAACCTGAACCGTTTTAATAAAAAAGCATACATTAAATAAACAAATACATTTGAATCTACATGAAATGTTTATTTATTTATTGGCATGTCAGTAGTTGCCTTTTTCCCATGGTTGTTTACATCTTCTGTGGTAAATAAAAACCTACAACTACATTAACACCTATAGAGTAACAGCTATTGCCATTATGAGACATGAATGCTTGTAATGCAAATGATCTAATACAGTGTAAAATTTAAAATAAATAATTATGATTATGGAAATGTGATTTAACATTTAGGTTTCAAATAAGCAGGCGGTATTTATTCTAGGGAACATAAAAGAAAATACTTTGCAGAAATGTTGGGAGCCAAAAATCATTGAACTCCATTAACTTCCACTGTATGGAAAAAAAGGAAATCTTCTTTGCTCCCCAGAAGAAAGTAAGTCATATACTGTAGGTTTGGGATAGCAGATTTTAAAAAATCAGTCCAGTACATAGAAACTGCATCAGATCCAATTACTAAACCTTTATTTTTGATTAAATGAAACCAGTTACACAGAGATATACAAAACTAAAGACATTTTAACTCAAATTTAACACAAGAATGCCATAGTACTGTTGTTTAGTGTTTATAAAGCACACAATAATGATGATGAATTTATGTTTCAACACTTGCTGATCTTCTAGGTGGTTTTCCTAGCTGGTTGCTTTCTGTAGGTCTGCCAGGTGTATACTGTATGTCTGATCACACTCTCCTAATTTGAGGCATCATTCATGTCTGGAGCACAAACCGTAACTGTAAAGGTATAGTTATACAGTTTTGGGGGTAACGCATTACAAGTAGCGCGAGTTACATAATCAGATTACTTTTTTTCAAGTAACTAATAATGTAACGCATTACTTTTTAATTTACAAGAGAATATCTGAGTTACTTTTTCAATTAAGTAACACAAGTTACTTTTTTTTCAATTTATTTATTGACAGCTCTCCTGCCCCTATATTGAGTGAATTCAGAAGTACTGTAGTTACTGTACTGTTACTGTAGTTCTAAAATAAATATGAATGTACATTAATTCATCTCTCACAAAAAAAAACACAGATTCAGTATTCCTCAAAATGAATAAAAATAATGCAACTCAGAATATGATGCAAACCTGCAATAATTAAATGTTAAACATCACAAATATCCTTTATGTATTTAATCCCATTCTATTAACCAATGTCTTTGCTTCTGACCTTCGATGATCCAGTTAAACCATACTAATAAGCAAATTCCACAGAAAACTTTGTGGCGTTTTTTATTGAAGTGTGTTGAAATTTCTTCTTCTGTTTTCTACTGTACAGACGTAAATTTACTTTCCCTTCAGCCTGAGGCGCATTCATTTCACTTTGTGTGAAAGGCTTTTATATTTGCCAAAAATATAACTTTTTTTATTTTAAAAACAAACAAGTAAGCCCTGTCCATATTTAAAAAGTAACGTAATGCATTACATTGCATAAAAAGTAACGTAATTAGTTACTTTTTTATGGAGTAACGCAAGATTGTAATGCATTACTTTTAAAAGTAACTTTCCCCAACACTTTATTAAGTTAGTCTGCCTTAACAGACTGAGCTGTCTGGTTCCTGAATACTGAACGCAGCGTAAAGTTCCTGGTCCTGAGGAAACTCTGCATCCCACATGTGCAAGAGTTCAGGCTCTAGTTTAGTCAACCTCTAAGAGAAAACAGAACCAGCCTCACGGTCCAGGAACACACTGAGTTTTCTGGTGGACTCTGTTTGAAGTGGTTTAGTTAGTGATTCCGTTTTTTTGTCATGAGCCACACATACATTTTTTGAGCAACATAAACACCACGACATCTTATTGCGTCCCAGACATACGGTGTCATTTGCACCTTTCCTCTTAATTCCCTTACAGGCCACACCCATGTGCACACCTGTCCCGCTCACATCCACCGTAAAGAAGCAACGTCCTGACAGCGGCTGGCAGCACAGGACCTGGTTGCACTTGTCAAATCTTTCATCATTAGCAGGAAGCTGTTGCCTCTCTCTCTTACGAACAGCTACTGTGTTGTTTTCACTCAGACAGAGGTATTCGTTAGCCGTCTGAGAGTCAAAGGTGAGTGTGACAGCATCTAAAAACAAAGTGAGATTTATCAGAAAAAGTCAGCTTAAATATCTACAATTAGCAGTAGCAGCATATTGAGTGTAGATGATGTAAAATACTTTAGGGAAGTCACATGCCATACTTTAAACAGCATTTTGGTAATTCTTTCATTATTTTAATGAGGGCAGGTTTTGATGAGCTCATGTAAATTAGAGAAACACAATTTTTGCACGTCAATAAATGTATGTCACACCGCAAGACCTTTTAAAATGAAATGGAAAAAGGTGAAGCAGTTACACAGTGTCTACAAACAAACATTCATCTACATTTTAACCTGCAATCTTTATGTTGACCCATGTTTAAACTCACATTTGTACAGTCCTGGTTGGTGATTGCAGACTCCCCCAGTGTAAATTCTAGTTAGAGTTAGAGTTAGGGTTAGTATGGGTTAATATGTTAAGACATGAATCACACCATTGCACATTTATTGAAGCACATTTTAAACATGAATGGATAGTCTCTTGTTCGACAGCCATTCTCATTTTTACCTTTACATTAGTCTCCACCTACGGTGCTTGTGTATCAAAGTTGCCTAAAGGAAGTATACTTGAACACAACAGTGAACTATTCACTGAATGGCTAAGAAGAATCAAAGTCCTCACTACATGTTTCATGGGATCCAGTGATGTTCATTCCAGCCTTCCACTTGAACCAATACTAGATAAAAGCTACATACCTCAGTGAGGGCAGCTTATCCTTCAGTCGACGAACTTTCTTTTCCATGATGTTTCCAAGGTCATTATACTGCAGGTCCAGTTCTCTCAGACTGGCCTTCAAAGACGACAGCAACTTCAAAATTCCTTCTTTTGTTTAGATCAACTGGCCAAGGAATGACATTTGCCTGTTTGCCTATTTCAGGGACCAAGCAGCATAGCTGGTTGGTTTCTGTACATCATATATTTACCCATTTAGCAAATGACTTTGCATTCAAGCTATACATTTTAATGCATTAATGGTCACGTGACATGCAGCTAAACAAATAAAATATTTCATCTCTTTTGTTGATTTATTTTGATTGATAACATCATGTATCTTTTGCAGATACAAGTCAATTAGTACCAACAACATGAAAATACCAGTCAAGCATCAAAACAAATCAAAAATCAAACTATAAAATCAACATTACGTGCTTCAAACACCTTAGCATATTTTCAAACTTACCACAGATGTCCTTACAACATCTATTTAACTCACCTGTCTAGATCCTGATGTTTGCAGTTAGTTTTACTTACTTCAGAACTTCAAGATGACACTTAGCACTCCGCAGCCCAGCCGAGAGGATTTTTACTCCTTCGTCTTCTAGATGATTGTCACTGAGGTCCAGGATTTTCAGATTCACATTTGATCCTGAAAGCACACCCTTGATGAACTCCATGTCCTGACTATGGAGGTCATTGTGGCTGAGGTTCAGCATTTGAATCTGGCATTTGGGATCACAGAAGGCCCTAGAAAGTTCCTTCAGTGCAGACCGTCCCAGGCTATTGTGGCTCAGATCAAGATGAGTCAGGTGAGAGTTTGGTGAGGTCAGGAAAGGCACCAGGATATCACAGTGTTTCTCTGTAAAGCCGCCTCCTTCGAGCCTGTATATATTGCATTTAACCTCTGTTATGATTTTGCATTTAAACTCCATTACAATAAACTTTGGAAATATTTTATTATACATTATGAAGATGTGTGCAGATATTTCATAATACTTACATAGCCTTTCTGAAGCATTTGATGGCTGGAGAGAATCTCTGAAATCCTTCTAAAGTGATGTTGAATTTCCTGAGGACAAACTCATCATGGTCTGTATCTGACATCACAAACCGGAAAGCCAGAAGCGTGCACTGGAACAGTGTGAGGGGTTTTTTGGTTCGAGAGCGCTCGAGATCTGGCATCTGCAAAAAAGACCTGTCCTTGAGCTCCACGATGCAACGAACAAGACTAAAACATCTCTCAGGGGACAGATCTTTCCTCCTCAAAGACTTAATGTACTTGGTCACTTTTTTGTGATCTTCTAAACTACTGTCTTCCAATCGAGGCAGGAATCCTTCGAGTATACGTCTGCTGGAATCACAAGAAATTCCGAAGAGGAAACAGTTAAAAAGATCCAAGTGTTCATTTTTGCTTAGCACAGTCACATCAATCACGCTTTTGAGAAAATCAGACAAATTAGACTTTTGCCCCCTTTTCGCTTGAATTAATACCAGGGAGTCTTGGTTTCCTGATAGAAATTCATGAAAAACAAACAAGGCTGCAAAGAATTCCTGGACACTGAGATGGACAAAGCTGAAAAATTTAGTTCTGTTATATCCAAATTTGCACTCAGAGACACAGGTAATGATGCCAGGATATCGAAGAGCTTCATCAGGAGTGATATAATATTTCCTCAAGTCTTCTTTTCTGAAGATGGCATTCTGTTCCTTCAGCTTCCAGTATGCCAACGCTGCCAGTTTCTTAATCAGTTCTTTGTACTGTATGAGAGCATTTTCTGGTGACACATTTTTCCCTTGATATTTGTTGTGGCTTAACCCAGTCTGAATGAGCAGATAGTGGATATACATTTCTGTCTGATTTGAGGGCATGTCCCTGTCTTTATTTGGACTTTTAATGATGGTTTTCAGAACAACCGATGAAATCCAACAAAAGAGAGGTATGTGGCACAATATCCATAGGCTCTTATGAGACTTTAGGTGACGGATGACTTTTTGGGTTAGATCTGGATCCTCAAACTGCCTCGTGAAGTACTCCTCCTTTTGTTCATCTGTGAATCCTCTGATCTGCGTGACATATCCCTGTCTGAAGATCTCAGATGGAAGCTGTTCAGCTGCCACAGGCCGGCTGGTGATCCACAGGTGTGCGGATGGAAGCAGTTTTCCTCTTAGAAGGTTTGCTAGGAGGACTTCCAGTGTGGCTTTTTTAGTAACATCTGACAAAATGTTGGTTTGAAAGCGCAGTTCATTTTTATATTCATCCAAACCATCTAAGATGAACAGAACTTTTCTATCACAGATCCAGTCAGAGATTGATCTTGCCTCATTGAACTCTGAGTAAAAGGCACAAAGCAGGTCAAAAAGACTCTGGTTTTCTCCCTCACGCAAGTTCAGCTCTCGGAATGGGAGCAGAAAAACAAGCTCTAGATCCTGATTGGCTTTTCCGCTTGCCCAGTCATGGACAAACTTCTGCACAGTGACTGTTTTCCCGATTCCGGAAATTCCTTTTGTTAAAACGATCTTCATGGTTCTATTTTCATCCAAGGGCGGTTTAAGAATTTCATTGTAGTTTATGACTGTCTGCCCTGATGTGCTTAAATCATTCGTCGTCTCAATCTGCCAGATCTCGTGTTCTTTATTGATGGGGTCTGACTCGTCATTGATGATGAACAGTTGAGTGTAGATCTTATTAAGAGAGACTGACTGTTGTAAGCTTCCCTCCAAAATCCTCTCAGAGTCCTTCATCATTCTTGATTTCATCTTATTCTTTACACTCTGAAGAGTTTCTAAATATCAGGACAAATTTGGAAAGTCATGTTATTAACAGGAGCATCCACTGATGAATGAATAGTTTTATGCAGCAAGAGTTCTGGCATGTATTTTCTGGCTCTTACCCTTTTTGTTTATTGAGGTACAGTGAGACACCTGTGAGACCTGATAGAAAACAAATACATCGATATAACAGTATATAATATACACTTAAATGAGCAACCCAGCAAAATGTACAATATTACAGTATTTTAGTGATCAGACACTCACCACATGTAGGTTCACTGTAACATCACCAGCTATTTTGGATCCTAGTATGTTTGGAGCAACTAATGTTCCACCGTTCTTCTGGTCAATTCTGAAGTTCTGAAGATACTGGTCTGAATTTTGAATTGATGGTCGTCTGAGTGATGTAGAACTATTATTATTATTATGTTGTGGAATGTTGTCATGCCGTTGAAGTGCCACGTTTCCAAATTGTGCTTGAACGCTGTTACCATCTGTTTAAAAAATAAATACATAACCAAAGAGCTCAAATGTTACAGTAAAGCTTATTGAAGATTGAGCATTTTCTAATAACAAAATATATTAGAAATATATTCCTACTTTCGATACGTCTCCTTTTGAAGCACTTGTCCACTTTTAATACTTTTTTTAATACGTTTTTTTCTTTTCAAATTTTATTCTCCGTCAGGGGTCTCCCAATTGCCCGGTTGTTCCGCTTTGTTCGGATAAACAGTTCATGATACATTTAATGTTTTAGCTTTTTTTTTATGTTACCTTTGACGCAAAATATACCACATTCAAAAGGTTGGAATCTTTAAAAGATTTTAATGTTTTCCAAAGAGTTTTTTTCTTTTTTTTTCCGCTCCCAAGGCTCCATTTGATCAAAATACAGATTTTTATTAATTGTTTAAATGGAAACTGTCATACATTTTTTCTAGATTCTTTAATGTATAGAAAGTTATAACAACGAACGTATTTAAAATAATAGAAATATTTTGTAACATTATACATTTCTTTACCATCACATTTGATCAACGGAATTTTCCTGCAAAACAAAAATATTAAACGGCAAAAAAAATTTATCCAACAGCTTAACAATAAGAAATGCTATATATAAGCATATTAGAATGTTTTGTAACATGTTCTTTGACCAAACACAACATATTGGGCCTTTCTAAAAGAGGGGCATCTTGGAGACCGGAACTAAACAGCGTTACAAACGAACAAAGAAAACAGGTGCTGCAACAATGTACAATATGTGAAAAATCATGTAGGGCTATCTTTTGAACATTCAACAAAATTTTTTTGGGGGTAAAAAAAACTAGAATTTAAAAAAAAGTGCATAATATGGCATCTTAGCTGAAAATGAATAAAATATCTTTGAAAGTAAGTAAATAAATAAGAAAGAAAGGAGGAAGGAAGGCAGCTACTTACACATTTTACAAGTTTCGAAAACTTAGTTTCTCCTATCGCTAATTATTAGCCTACCATCGGATGCCATAACTACACAATCACTGTTATCTTATACGTTTGAAAAACTTTAAAAGTTTTATAATGGTCATATAATGACATCACCAGCCTAACTGCACATTTGTACCTAACAATTATACATCACTGCTCTTTTCCTTAACAGTCTGGAACCGGAAACATGTATATATGTAGTACCTGTACTGGCGTTTGATCGGTTTCTTCTGTAATACAGTGCTCATCTTCTCAGTCGTATCTTTCATGTTGATTGTGTTCACGCGCTCCATCACGAAACATTCGTTCCGTTTGTTTCTGTGGCTTTAACGGTACCTAAACTGTGAAAACAAAAGCGCGTTAACAGTCGCTATCACACATTGAGCTGGAGGTCGAAAAAATGTTTGTCTGTGACTGCGGTCAATCCACCTGCACTTCGTACGTGACCTGAGCTACACGACTTGAAAGAGAGGTTGACACGCTTGATTGGTGGAGTCAAGTGTCCATCTACATTTCTAACCAATTGACACTCAAAAAACCTCATCACCCTGTGCACACTTCAGGGGCACGTTCAAGCTCAAACCGGTGCGCAACGTTTTGCTATACGGTTTCCGGGTTGAACAACATGTTTCCTAGAAACGGTGTGCAATGGGTTTTGAGATACGTTTTCTGCTGGTGCGTTCAAGTCCTCCTGGGACGTTCGTACTTACCAGTTGACAAGTCATAATTAGGACACATCAGGTGCAATTCAAGTCAGTTAGTCGGCACCAGAGGGCGATGTACCTTCTGTTAATAAATTCGAGAAAATACACAGAGTCTGTAACTCTGCTTATAGAAAATGATGCAAAGAATTCGCATCAGTTGGTTTGCGTTTTTATATTTTTTTTAAAAAAAGTATTTTATAGCCACTTTAATCTGTATCGCATAAAAACTTGTTATTAATTGTTATATTACAAGCTGCCACATTCAAAAAGCTTATTTTTTGTAAATAAAAAGCCCGACAATGTCACTGCTTAATACCTATAAGTATTGTGATTTATGTTTTACTTTGGCAATCTTTATAGGACAACTAAACTATCAATTTAAACAAAACTTTAACCGTCAACTACAGACGTTGCATCCATCGATTCTGCCATGTTCTCATTGACACGCCCCCAACTCGGAAACTCGGGGCTTAAGAAAATTTCGAGTTTCCCTCTCGTAATAACGACTTTGTGGTGGCGATCATGTGCGTTCAACTCGTAAATACGACCTATCCGACATGACTTGAACGCACCATATATTCTCTGGGGCGCCAGACCCACAGCACCAGCGTTTCAGAACCACACAGCACTGGACGTGAGGGGCGAGTTATGACAACAAGATAGCACGTGCGTAGTTCTGTAATGTTTTTTGCTATCTCATGTTTTAATAATATCGTATATTTATGGGTTTGGTTTTTCCCCTTGCTATGGGTAGGCGATATGGCAAAAATATCATATCACGATTTGTTTTCATGAATATCACGATTTTATCACGATTCTTTGACATGTTGGTTTTTCTCTTTTGCAAGCTGTTTGAGCATTACAGCCAAACTAATTTCCCTATTATAAAGACAAAGCCTTTCAAGGTAACAAAATATAAAAAAGAATGGCGGATATTTAGGCCAAAGTGGGTGAAGATAAAAATCTTTGTCATTATTTTATCTTTTGTTATTAAAAAATAATAACAAAGACACACATTGCAAATACACATAATATACAAATAAAATAAACAGTGTTTTATTTTCAAGTAGGCTACTATTCAGCATTTTAGCAGGAGCATTCAAGAAATTGAATGAAGAAATATAAAAATAAAACACTATATACATTGATTCCTATTAAAGCAACTGTATTAAAGTTCTTCAGTCATGAGCAGTGAGTGATTTTTCTCTTTGTTTTTTGTTGTTTTATTAACATTAAAGGAATAATTCACCCAACTATTTAACTACTAGTGTTTTTATTTTTTATACCTTCATTTACTCCACTCGAATTTGTTTTAAACCTACATGAGTTTTCCTTCTTCTGCATAAAATAATATATTTTGAAGAATTTTGGTAACCAAACAGTTGATGGTAGCCGTTGACTTCCATAGTATTTTTTTTTTCCATAATATGGAAGTCAGTGGGGACCAACAACTGTTTGGTTCTTCAGTATTCTTCATAATATCTTCTTTTGTGTTCAGCACAATGAATAAATTAATACAGGTTTGGGACAAAATTTGAGTGAGTAAATAATGACAGAAATTAATTTTAGGGTGAACTATCCCTTTAAATTACAGTTGGCAGCATGTAGCCCACTGTCCCTTTGACCGCCACATCTAATATCCGACCCACCGGCAACCTCCCGCTCTCTCTGGTGAAACCAACACAGAAGTGACTAAAAATGCAATTCATCGACTGGCCGCTAGAGGCTGGCTCCAAAAGGGAGTCAGTCCCATAGACTCCCCATGTTAAAATGCCCAAACTTTACATCAGAAAACATGTTTACAGAGCCGGGGGGGGGGGGGGGTGTACAAAAAGTGGTTTTGGTCCTATATAGCTAATTTTGCCCTTTTTGACAACTGTGAGGGGGGTGAATTTTTTTTATAACTCATCCGTTAAATTATATTAAGCCTTAAAGTTCTGCATATTTAAGGGCGTGGTCACTTGAGTGACAGGTGGATTGCCACCACCGTTGATCTAGGTGGGCGTGGTTTCAGCAACCAACTCCCACCTCTTTGCCCATTTTCGATTATCCGGGAGTGACGCGCGGTGACGCGCTGCCAAGATGGCGACGGCCGGCTCCGCCCACTTTGAGCTTCAAAAACGCTCTTCAGAATCCTATGGGTGATGTCACGGACACTACGTCCATGTTTTATACAGTCTATTATGATACAGGCACGCAATCCCGTTTCTCTGCATTTTTTTTTACTTTCACTTTAGACATAACAACTGTGTTTATATGTAAACCTTGTGTGTTTTGACAGTATTAGCACAAAACATAACTTGGTTCAGTAATCAGGCACTGTTTGACGGGCTTTTTCATTTTCGTGAGCGCGCTTCGGGTGTAGGCGCTCAGAAAAAGCGCTGGTCAGAACAGCACACGAATGAAATTTTAACAAGGCTTTAAAGCAGATGCAAAAAATTTACTTTTGTGATTGTGAATAAGTGCAGTGTCCCGTGAGAGTAACTCTACTCTACTCTGCCGCTGAGTTAACAATGATGTTAATGCATGTGACATTGTACAGTATATTGATTCGGCGGCGCCAGCATTTCAGGTGATAGAATGTGCGCTGTAGAACGATACAACGATATTTCTTCAAAAGCAGATTGTGGAGACATTTTTATCATCCACGATCAAAAATCTTCATATCACACAGACGCACACCCTACCCTCGGCAGAAAGACCGGGGGCACGTAGACCGGACCGCAAGGGCACTTTAGCGTCGAACCTCAAAGGGGCAGGGGCTTCTTTTAATAGTGAATTGTTCATTTGATAAACTTCAGTTTTAAATTATTGTGTACATTTTGTATTGTTTACTTTTAAAATTAATGCTGCCGTTTGTTTTTGTTTGTGTGTGTGTGTGAGTGTTGTTTTATTGAAACATTTTAGTTTTCATGTTGAAAAATGTATGATGCACGGTGTTCTTGACTTTTATTTATTTTGAATCTTGTGATTAAAGTATATTTCATATAAAATGCCAGAAATTTCAAACATTATTTTTAATATCACAAACAGGAAATAACTGGCATAATACAATGAAACGAATAACTGTATGCAACTAAATTACACAAGATTAATGTTTTTAAAATGCTTAATATATCATTATAAAATGCATACACACATAAAGTATGACGTATCGTGTGTAATAAAAGCAAATTACCCCTTAAAAACCGTAAGGTGGCTCTACTCTGTTAAGAACGTAAGCTCCGCCCCTCACTTCCGGTTCTGTGGCTGCCGTTCTGTAACTGCTGTTCTAAAACTGCTGGTGCTGCGGGTCTGCAGCTGGATACTATTGTGGCCCAATCAGCCAAGTACTTTTTAACATTTTTTTTATTAATGCTCAAAAATCAAGAATAGTACACATAGAATAATACAACCATTATCATAAAAAAGATAAACAATAATAACAAAAAAGAAAGAAAAAGAACAGGAAAAAAAAGATAAAGGGGGTTGTTAATACATTACAAACTGAAAGAATAAAAATTGAGATTTACATGTCATTAAAGATAGGAAAAGAGTTACAGATAGATAAAGTTTTTAAGGCTTTTTGGTTCTTAGACAACTGGATTAATGAAAGGTATTGCTCAAAATCTTTTATAAAAACAAAGAAGAGAGGTCTAGAGTTTGAATATTTGCATTTGTGGATGTGAAATTTTGCAAGAAGCAAAATCAGATTCACTACATAAAACTGTTTCCTTTTAGATTGTTCATACTCAATAAAACCCAATACTACGTCCTTCCCAAACAGAATACATTCATTATAAATGTTACTCCTAATGAAACTTAAAACATATTGCCAAAATGTATTTGTAAATAGACCGTTCCAAAAGAGATGAACAACCGTTTCAACAGAGTCATCACAAAAAGAGCAACTGGAGGAAATATCACTTTTGAATTTTTTCATGTAATGCTTTGCAGGATATAACTTATGAAGTATTTAGTAGGAAATCTCCTTTACTTTGTTAGTTAGTAAATAAGTATGAGGAAGCATCCACACTTTTTATCAGCCAAGTACTTTATTTTTTATTTTATTATGCTCAAAAAATCAAGATAGACACATAGAATATACAACCATTAACATAAAGATTATCAGCCATGTATATGAATAATGCAGTGCTAATTGACATAGCATTTATTACAGTATTGAAACTATTATGTGATAAAAAAAAGTGTTTGTAGTATATACACAAATCATTATTATTGGTTATTGTCCAGCAGTTATCTGATTTCTAAGCCAATTAAAGCTAGAAATGAGAGAAAAATTAAAGTTGACTATAAACCAGTCAAAAGTTTTTGAACAGTAAGATTTTTTTATGTTTTTTTAAAGAATTCTCTTCCGCTCACCAAGCCTGCATTTATTTGATCTAAATATACAGCCAAACAGTAACATTTTGAAATATTTTTACCAGGCTATTTCAAATAACCTGTTTTCTATTGAATATATTTAAAAATGCCATTTATTGTGATTTCAAAGCTAAACTTTTAGCATAATTACTCCAGTCACACGATCCTTCAGAAATCATTCTGATATTCTGATTTGCTGCTCAAAAAAATCATTTATTATTATGTTGAAAACAGCGGAGTATATTTTTTTCAGGTTTCTTTGATGATAGAAAGTTCAGAAGAACAGCATTTATCTGAAATGGAAATCGTTTGTAACAGTATAAAACTCTTTATCATCACTTTTGTCAATTTAAAGCATCCTTGCTAAATAAAAATATTAATTTACATAATTGCTTTTCCCAACAATTACTGACTTCAAGCTTTTGAATGTATAGTGTATAATGTTACAAAAGCTTTTTATTTCAGATAAATGCTGATCTTTGGATCGTTCTATTCATTAAAATAATCCTGAAAAAAATTGTACTCAACTGTTTTAAATATTGATAATAATAATAATGAAAAAAGGTTTCTTGTGCAACAATCAGCATTTCAGAATGATTTCTGAAGGATCATGTGAAACTGAAGACTGGTGTAATGCTGCTGAAAATTCAGCTTTGATCACAGCAATCAATTACATTTAAAATATCTTCAACTAGAAGCGTTATTTATAGTAAAGTATTTCATAACATTACTGCTTTTGCTGTACTTTGGATGAAATAAATGCAGACTTGGTGAGCAGAAGAGACTTCTTTATAAAACATTAAAAATCTTACTGTTCAAAAACGGTTGACTGGTAGGTTATATAGATTGTTATCATATACAGATCATATACAAGAAATGTTATATGTACATTTCTATCCCCCTCATTCTGAAAAGATGGCTACGCCCCTGTGTATATGTACATGCATTAATCATGTTGGTACATCTATAAATAACTAAATGTAGGCTAATGAAATGGGCCTAATTATACTAATTTATCTCAACCACAATGTTTAACATTGTTTGTTCTCTATTTTATCTAAATCAGTTGACATAAACTGGAGTGTCTTCAACAAAGAACACAAGGAGCAGTCTCAGATGCCATAGTACGTTGGAGATGGCACGAGCGGAGTCCTGTGATTCATCAGACCAGGCAAACATCTTCCATTGCTCCATGATCCAGGCCTGACACTCATGTGCCCATTGTAGACACTTTTGGTGGTGGACAGGGGTCATCATGGGCACTCTAAGCAGTCTGTGGCTCCGCAGCCCCATACGCAAACTGTGATGCACTTTGTGTTCTGTCAACTTTCTATCATGGCATCAGGACCTGCACCATGCAGCTGCGGGACAGCTTCTTCTCTCGGGCTATCTGACTGCTGAACTACAACTGATAATGTACAATACAATCAATCAGACCCGTGTCATATGCTGTGTGTACTGTGAATATTTCTGTGCTACAGCCCTACCATCAATCTCTTTGTGTAATGTGTCTTGTTATGTATCCCTAAAATCAGAGGAAATGATAGATGAATGACACTGATGTACAAGCACCAAACACTGATTGTAAGCCTAAACTTCACAAAAACTGTAAACTGGTTCTTCAAATCTGATTGGTTAATCACAGTGTTGTTCCAGGGTCAACAAATATGTTGATCCAGGAACATGTCGGTTCTGCATATCATACATGTTGTATACACTTTGTTTCTGCCGTCAGCACTTTGTATGTTGTTTCTCAGCATATTGCGTTAAGTATGTAAACTTAATTATATAAATGTACATTGCAATGTCCCCACACACCCCTAAACTTTTCACACAGCATTTACTTTTAAATGTTGTTTTGTTGTTGTTGCTGTTCACATACACTATCATATAAACAGCCACTCAAATAACTTTATTATTATTATTTATTTATTTAAAATTTTTCTTGCTATCATCTGATATTTTCAATGAGTGCTGTGCAAAATATGGGATGTGGCTATGTACTGTTGTATTCAATTCAATTTCAACCATTTTATTGGCATAATTGTTTTTTACTAACCTTTACACTTTTTTTTAAATGGTCAAAGAAACTACAGAAACATGCACAAATATAATGCATAAAAATAAATAAAAACAATGATAGAGGAAAAAGCTAAGTTTCATAGAATGATAAACCTCATGTCAGCCTTTAAATCATTGAGTAAGACGTGCATGCACAGTAAAGTGAGTTACAGCGCATGCGTTTTAAGACATACGTGATGTCAAAATACCTGACATCACCGCACTACAGTCTGCAGTGAGGACACTCTTCAATCAGCAGCAACATGTATGTAAACCACACTGTATTAAAGAGACAGCTCGTACAATGGGTCCAAGTAAAGTCGTTTACAAATGTGTCCACTGCAGCTTGGTATACGCAACAATTGAACTGTAACATCAAGCATGTTTTGCAGCTTTAAACACGTATTTATACCGATTTCATTAGGCTCCGAAAATTCTTCAAAAAGAATAAAGAATGGCCTTCTCAGCTGCCATAGTTGCAACTCTTGTGTCATCAGAACAGTGTGTTCAACGCACTACCGTTTCTGTTTAAAAAACGTTTTGCATCGTTTTTGTCGGGGCTGAACACAGCCCTGGTTCTCATTCACTAGATGGAGACTCTTGCCCTGTCCATTTGAGTGTGGCTTTAGTGTGCGCTAAGGGCACTGCCCTTTTTTAAGACCTGGGACAATGTTGTACACTTGACATACTTCCTGTCGTGTGGGATCAATTTTCCGCCACAAGTATTGCGGTCACAGATAAAAACAAACAAACAAACAAAACAAAAAAATTTCAAAAAAGCGGAAATCTAAATTTAAAACCGCAAGTAAAAAGATATTGCACACAAAAGTTGGCGTCACGGATAAAACACAAAACACACAAAACAACAAATAAAAAAAAACAGTAAATCAAAATTTAAAACCCCGGAAAAGTAATCACCCTGTCTCCCAGACTGAGCAGGGCTGAGCCTGTTCAGTATACCTGGATGGGAGACGCTCCTAGAAACTAATGCTGCTGTAAGAGGTGTTAGTGAGCCATCAGGGTTATCACCCTGTGTCTGTGTGTTCCTGAGTTCGGCCAGTATGTTGACGGGGACCTATACAGTCACAAGCACCGTCCTTCGGATGAGACGGTAACCGAGGTCCTGACGAAAAAAAACACAAAAACAAAAAATCTGTGGTATTAAAATCCCAGGATTGTCTTTCGAAAGCGTAGAGGTGGTGCCTCGGCACTCCTGGTCCTCTGTCATCAGGGCCTCCTAACAATCCCATATCTACTGATTGGCTTCATCACTCTGTCTCCTCTCCACCAATAAGCTGGTGGGCGTTCTGGCGCAATATGGCTACCGTCGCATCATCCAGGTAGATGCTGCACACTGGTGGTGGATGAGGAGATACCACCTAACAATGTAAAGCGCTTTGAGTGCCTAAAAAAGCGCTATATAAATGTAATGAACTATTCAAATAGCGTAAATAATTGCACACATTTTTAAATGACTTGTGTCCAAGAGAGTCATTTTTCCAGCTAAAGTCCAAGTTCATTGAAGATTCAGTGATGTCAACATGCGGTTCAGCTCTCATACAATACTGTCTGTGCAATCAGTCAAGCGTCCTCTTGTTTCCATGTTCTGCACTTGATTTACCAAGCGTTTCGGTTAGAGTTTTATGTAAATCAGGGTTGGTTTAAGCGTCATCATTGGTCCACTAGTTCTAAATTGAAAACTCCTCCTAGCCAATCTTTTGAAGAGGGGAGTTGACGTCACTCCAATGCACCTCATTAGCTGTTGATGCTCAGTTCCCTTTCAGTCAGTCACTCTCGACGTGACGTCGGTGACCGACGAATTGGGATATAGCTTCTATAGACCGATCTACTTCGAGTGTAACTAAACGAGCCAATACACATTGGCATGCAATTATTGCATCCAGCTGCCGCTGATCACAGCGTGAGCATAAAAAGGCAGCAGGTGCAATGCATACCAGCTTTTCGCTTCGGAGCCGAGCGACAACATCGTTCTGCTCCATCCAAGTGTCTTCAGTGAGCTACGAGTTCAACGCGCTCTTGGAAGCTTTTGGTGTTGGCAGTACGGCGCTTCAGCAGTGGTCGTTCCTGTGTCGAGCGGGTTGCACACTACCCCCTGTTTGTGCTGCAAGCGGCCATCTCCCCTGTGTGCCTCAGCACATAAAAGTGCATTTCCCTAAAAGAGCAATTTCTCTAAAAGAGTACACGGGTGTGTCTTTGTAAAGACGACAGATCGTCTTTTTAAAGATGCCGTTTCAGGATGCGGTCGTTACCTGGCGCCGAGTGATGGTCACGATCACTGCCTCATGTGTCTGAGCATGAAGCACGCTGAGGTGGCGTTCGTGGATGGAGTCAATGTTCGCATTGCGGGAAGATGACCATCTCGGAGCTGCGGGCCAGGCTCCGTTTCCTCCAGGGAGATGGAGCTCCGTTGCCTCTGCCGCGATCTCGTCCTGACGGCTGCCGGGCAGGGGCTACTTCCGGCAAAAGCACTGGTGGTTTGAGGGTTACAGTGGTGGCAAACCCCTCAGGGAACCAACCCTTGGGGGCCCACCACTGGAACGCGCTGGGCCCTCTTCAAAGAGCGTACCAACGGTATCCTTTGGTGCTCCTCCCGACGACCGATGTCCGATGTCGATCACTGCATCGGAGGGAGAGCTCGATTCGGCTGCGCTGCCGCGCTCCGAGAAGGTGGAAAGGCCTGAATCGGATCCAGAGATGGCAGCTTTGCTTTCCAGGGTCCGCCGAGAGGGTAGGGCTCGAGTGGAAATCTCCACCGTGTCCTGAGCCCTCAAGGCTGGATGATTGGTTTCTCGGGGTGGCTTGCGCTGGTTCTCAGCGCCCCGCCTCCGTGCCTTTCTTCCCGGAGGTGCATGAGGAGCTCATCAGGTCATGGACAGCACCTTTTACTGCCAGAAACCGACCTGCTAGCTCCTCCTCCCTCACCACTCTCGACGGTTGTTGCAGCTAGGGGTTTACAAGGGTCCCCCCGGTGGAGCGGTCAGTTGCGATGCAATTGTGTCCTAATACAGCCTCAACCCGGCAGGGCGAGCCGTCCCCCCCTACCGGGTCTGTAGGTACTCGTCTGGCCTGTCCGGCGATGCTTATACTGCCTGTGGAGAAGCTGCCGCCACCTTACACGCTATGGCGTTACTGCAGGTTCATCAGGCCAAGGCACTGAGAGACCTGCACGAGGGTGGTCATGATCCGGAAGTTCTGAAAGAGCTCCGAACCGCTACTGACCTCGCGCTCCGAGTTCTCTGGGTTGTACGATGTCCACACTTGTGGTCCAGGAGCGCCATCTCTGACTGTGTCTGGTTGATATGAGGGACGCCGACAAAGTTTGCTTCCTTAATGCCCCTGTGTCCTAGACCGGCCTGTTCAGCGACGCGGTCGAGAGCTTGGCCCAGCAGCTCTCGGCTGCACAGAAGCAGACTGAGGGTCACACCCTGCCCGGTGGGCAGCTGCTGCCTTCACCCGTCCGCTGGCCGCAGCGCCTCAGCCTGCTCGTCGCCGAGGGTGGCCCCCTGCGTCCACCCCTGCTACCGCGCCGCATCCGCAGCAGCCTCCAGCAAGCGGCGCCATGGAGCTGGGCGTAGGCAGGCCGCCCCACCCGTCCAGGCCCCGTCAAACCTGGTGGTGAGCGAAAGAGCAAGAGGCCCCGGGACGGGTGACCCAGCCCTTACTTCATTTTTTACAGCCCTTACTTCATTTTACCCGAGAAAGGTGGTGGGTTACGGCCAACCTTGGACCTGCGTGTCATGAACTGGGCCCTTCACTGGTTACTGTTCAAGATGTTGACGCAGAAACGAGTCTTCGGGTGCATCTGTCCCCGACATTGGTTTGCAGCGGTCGACCTGAAGAACGCGTACTTCATGTGTCGATCCTTCAGCACCACAGACCATTGCATTCGAGGGACGTGGATACCAGTACAATGTCCTGCCCTTCGGGCTGTCCCTGTCTCCCCGTATCTTCACGAAAGTTGCGGAGGGGGCTCTTGTTCCCCTCAGAGAGCAGGGTGTACGCATCCTCAAATATCTCGACGATTGGCTTATACTAGCACAGTCTCAGGTACAGTTGTGTGAGCACAGGGATCTGCAGGGATCACAACTCGCCCGCCACCTCCTCCTTTGGAGTCGGAAGGTTCTGAGGTCACTTCGTGGGGGGGGCAGCATCAAATTCCGGTTTTCTGCCTGCGACGGTTGGAAGAAGCCGGTGAACCGGCCGACGAGCTGTCCCGAGCTGCGCTCCCGGGTGAATGGTGACTCCATCCCCAGACGGTTCAGCTGATTTGGAGACGTTTCGGAGCAGCTCAGGTAAACCTGTTTGCCTCTCCAGAAACCTCTCACTGCCATTTGTTCTATTCTACTCCCTGACCGAGGAAACTCTCGGCTTGCACACAGCTGGCCGCAGGGCCTGCGCAAGTATGCGTTTCCCCCAGTGAGCCTTCTCGCACAGATGCTGTGCAAGGTCAGGGAGGACGAGGAGCAGGTCCTGCTTGTGGCGCCGTATTGGCCCACTCGGACCTGGTTCCCTGAACTAATGCTGGCAGATTCCTCTGAGGAAGGATTTACTAACTCAGAGACGGGGCACCCTTTGGCACCCTCGTCCAGACCTCTGGAAACTCCATGTCTGGTCCCCTGACGGGATGCGGAGATTCTAGGTGACCTACCCCAGATGTAGTTGACACCATCACTTAGGCGAGAGCACGGTCTATGAGACACGCTTACGCCTTGGAGTGGAACCTGTTCGTCGAGTGGTGTTCTTCTCACCGAGAAGACCCCCGTATATGCCCGATCAGGGTCGTGCTTTCCTTTTTGCAGCATGGCTGGAGGCCGTCTGATTCTCCCTCTACCGACTAAGGTATGTCGTGGAGATGCGATTGCTGCTGACCATGACCCAGTAGAAGGGAAGTCAGTAGGTAAGCATGACCTGGTCATCAGGTTCCTTAGGGGGGCGAGAAGTTTAAATCCTCCCCGGCCCCCCTCCATACCCTCTTGGGACCTGTCTCTAGTGCTTACAACACTACAGCAGGGCCCAGTTGAATCTGCTGTCATAGCAGTGCCGTCGTTGTCTGTCCGTCTAAAGTTTCTTTCAACGTAAACTCTGCTCCTGCTTGCACTGGCCTCGGTCAAATGGTGCATTTTCGGTCGACGGTTCGGGCCTAGAGTTTGGGTCCGGCTGACTCCCAGGTAATCCTGAGACCCCTGTACCGGCAATAACGCCCACTGTTTGCCCACTACCTGCTTCCGTGGAGGTCAGGTTGCTACGGCGTTAGACCGGTGACACAAAAGGAGCTATAAACATAAAGAACTCCCTAGCCAGCTCTTTGTCTGCACGGAGGCCGCAGAGGGGATGCCATCTCTAAGCAGAGGATGGCCACGGGTAGTGACGAGTGGGGCCTTCACCCTGGCTTTATCAGCAGACAGGGTCCCAATACTGTTCTCCTCACTATTGAACGCTGTTCAGGTTGCGAGCTCACTCTACTAGGAGTGTTGTATCCTCCTGGGCGCTGGCTAGTGGCGCCTCGCTGACAGATATTTGTAAAGCTGCGGGCTGGGAGCGACCCCCAACACGTTTGCTAGATTCTATAACCTTCGTGTGGAGCCGGTATCCTCCTATGTTATCACCTCACTGATATAGGGTGCGGAGAGCCCCGGCTTAGTGTCGCTTGCTAAACCGCTCCAAGAGTCCATATCGTATACCCTGTTGAGCTCCTCTGTCCCTATCGAAGCGCTATGACACCCAAGTCGTCGTCACTGACGTGACGTCCCGTTCCCTCCTTCAGTGAAAACGAGGGTTACATACGGGGTACCTGAATAGTTGGGTTACTGTTCCATTGTACAGTGAAAATGTAATAACCGTCAGCTGGTAACATCTTCCAGTACAGACGCACGATGTTTATATGTGTCTGCCTGGTGGCACTGTCTGTAAAACGCCTATCTGGCATGACCCCATCAAAAGAACCATGTTACGTTCAATGGAGAGAGGGTCGCTCCGATGTGGTTGTGATAGAAGGCCACAGAAGGCCAGCGAATAAACGAGTTCCAAACCAACCACAGCCTTTTGGCTGACAACTTCCCCATCTCCACCGACTACAACCGATTAGCGTGTGGAGCTGCTTGCGAAGTCCCCTCCTTGGGGTTAAACACTCCACCCATCATCCCCGTCCCAAGACCTAAATGTTACTGGTTAATTCTCGGACAAGACTATAATAGGCCTCTAACTGTAGTGGCATGAATCATTTTGAAGCTGACTAATTTTGTGCTTTATCTGACTGACACTAATTGGACCCTACCAAGTAGACAAAGGGCTGGCAAAATCCTGGACCACCGCTGGACCCACGCACATCCCCACCTCCCTCGTTTGAACTGTTTGGCATCTTCGAGCAGCTGAAACCGGAAGGGACAAGCACTGAGCCCCAAAGCCAGACCGGAAAGTATTTTTACTTCGCCTGGCAAAGATATCACAATCCAATACCGTACAATAATCGGGGAACACACACCAAGTCATCCACTATCCATTGTGTGTTGACCATAGGTTTTTACATGCTCAATTTTGCCATTCATACCGTACATACTAATATTCTGGATTGTATTGTGTTGATTTCAGTTTTTGTACAGGTCTATTTTGTAGTTTTTATATTATTCGTGGGGATTATCTGTCCTGTCGGGGCACTGTCAGTATGGTGCCTGGGGCCTCTGTCACTAAAAACCATTCATAGTAATGTGTAAAACTCCGGGCAATAAGCTCAGTCGCTTCTGATTCTGATTCTTCTGACTTATACATTTTAAAGATTCTTGAGACCGCAATTGTAACTGCTATTAGGTTTAAAAATTTAAATATTTTCAATTGTAAATGTTATAAGGGATTAATA